>PVIC010016998.1:0-33276 GCA_004025085.1 Thryonomys swinderianus
TTTTTTTTTTTTTGAGACAGGGTCTTGCTTTATAGTTCAGGCTAGCTCACTATGTAGCCCAGGCAAACCTCGAACTCAGCAATCCTCCTGCCTCTGCCTCCTGAGTGCTGGGTTTACAGGCTTGAGCCCTCAAGCCCAGCATTTGTGGTATGTGGTACTGATTGCTGGTGGGCGTGAGTCACCACGCCTGGTACTGTTGTATGTGGTTACTGGGATCGAACCAGGGACCTTGTGCTTGCTAGGCAGGCACCGGAACCATTGCGCTAAATCTCCGGCCCTCCTCTTCAACTTTTGCAATTCATCCACAACTTTCTGACCATGAATAGCCACTGATGTGCCTTCTAGAATTTCCTGTAAATGTAACCATACATGACTACATACTTTCTTGTGTCTTTTAGGAAGCAAGTACAGTGTTGAGATTCATTTATATTTCTGTATATTTCAGTACATTGTTATTTTTCTTGCTGAGTAATATTTAATAGTATGAGCATATGATATTTTGTGTGCCTGTTCATGAACTGTTTCTTTCTAGTTTTTGGCTTTTGTGAGTAAAACTATGGTAATGATTTGCATTCACAACTACACGGACATACACATGGCTTCATTTATTTTCTTTCCTTCCTTTTTTTCAGTGCTGGGCATTGAACTCAGAGTCTCATGCATACTGAGAAAACACTACCACTGTGCTGCACCCCTAATTCCTTTTCCTTTTATTCCTCTTTCTTGTCCTCCCTCTCCTCTGCATTCTCCTCCTTCTCTTCTTCCCCCTCGTTTTTTGAATGAATAGCAAACAGTTTAATTGCTGGACTATGGGTAAATATCCACCTTAAATTTACAATAAATTATAAAGTTTTTCTCAAAGGCACTATAACTTTTTATATTCCTACATTATCTGAGAGTTTCATTTGTTCCACACACTTCTCAGCAGTTAGTATTAAGATTTTGATCACTCAAATGAGTATACATAAGATCTTATTGTGGTCGTAACTTTTTGCTTCCCACAGCTGATCATTTGGACATACGTTCATTTATGTGTAGACATTCAAGCATCTTTTTGTGTAAAATATGTTAACATTTTAAAAACTAATTTTAAAATTTGGTTGTTTTATTATTTAGTTGTAAGATTCCTTTATATATCTTAGATATAATTTTAAAAAGATATATTCTAAACAATAACATTGAAACCATATCCTCTCTGTCTATAGCTTGATTTTTTTTTTCATTTTCTTAGCTTTAATTTTTAATTTTGCTAATGCCTAATGTTCTGTCTTCTTTCTTATCACTATGGTAAAAATTTCCAATAAACTTAATAGTTTAGCACAAAATTATTCTAAAATTACTGAGGCCAAAATACTAAACCAGGTTGGCTGCAGTGGAGGCTGTAGACTTTAGGGAAGAATCCATTTCTTGCCTTCTTCCACGAGGGAGGTTGCCTACTATTTTGTCTCTTTGTGCCACATAACTAAACTCTGTCCCTGTGTCACATTCCCTTCTCTGACCTTCCCCTCCTTCTCACAGAGACCCTAGTGGCTCCATTATTCACTCCAGGACAATATGGGGTTACTTTGTCATTTCAAAATTCTTCACATAGTCACCTCTGTGATATACATTTTGGCATGTAAGGTAACCTACTGACAGGTTATGGAGAACAGGCAGGTCACTTTTGGGGGCTACCATTCAGCCTAGATGTGTAATTTGTATCTTTTCTTTGATGATTTCTGATTTCTACATATTCTATCTAGGAAATATCCATCTATCCTAAGATCATATTTTTTTGTATTTTTTTTTAAAAACTATTTTTTTAGCTATTAAGTTTAGGCCTATGATCTGTTTCAAGTTAATTTTGTTTATGATTTTGAGGTAAGGATCAGAGTTCACTTACTTTTTTCTGTCCTGCACTTGCAACATTAATATTAGAAAGCCTATCTTCTTTCTAGTATATTACCTTGATACTATTATTGAAAAATCAATTTACCATTAATATATATATTGTTTTATATTCTTTCTGTTTTAATTTTCCTGAATGCAAATGTTATTGATTCTGTCCTTGGATAAGAATCATTGAATAGTTTATAATACCCTAATTTATTTTTTTAAATATGAATTACAGAACCCTTCATGATATGAGCCTTTCTTCTCCCTTTTACTGTATGTTTCATCTTTTTACTTTCCTGTATCATTACATTGAATGTCTAGTAGTTCCTTGAATATACTATCTTCCTTGAGTCCAAACCTCTGGACATGTTTCTTCCTCATCTTTGAACAGCCATTCTTCCCTTTTGAGTCATTTTCTTCAGCTTATCTATTAGTTACCACCACTTTCTTCAGGACTCCTTATGCTGTCAGAACACTTACAATGCTCAATTCCAGTGGCCACTAGATTTACCTATGTCCCATGTACCTGTAGGGTCTTGGGGGTGCAGTACCTTAGGTTACTCATTTATATCTCCTGGCGTCAAGCACATTCATTTGTCAAATGGGTAATAATTAACTTTCAGTCACACAGAATAGAACCCTTCATAATGCTGTTGTGGATTCACAACAACTAGTTTATTGTGAAGAATGGTTTGGAGGAAGGAAGATGATAAACAGCCAATTTTTCATTTAGGCCAAATACCAGTGAACTATTTCTACATAAACTGATGTTCTAATAGGCATATCAAAATTATAGTAAATGAATTTTAGCATTTTATATGCTAACCTTAGCTCTATTACAGATGATCTGATTAATAAAAATTCTGGCTAATGAAGATCATTGTATCTTTTTAAATTTAATAAGGGCAAAGGAGGATAAAGAGCTAATGCTTGTTTGGTACACTCCATGTGCTTCATATTGAACTGTGAACTTTACAGTTGTTATTTAATTAAATCCCTCAAACTGAAGTGTTACAGTGAAGACGTTAATGCCTAGAGGGGTAATATAAGCCACTTAGGACCACATGGTTAATTGAGGAGCTGATATTTATGCCTGAAGTTATCTTACTCTAATATGTGAAGACTCTCTAAGAAAATGACTACATTTTTTTTTACTATTGAACTAATCTCAGTTTTTTTCTGATAATTTACAAGAATTTTATGGTATTACAGTGATTTGGAAATTTTAAACATTTGTTGCTATTTGACTTGAAAGGAGTAATTTGTAGCTCATATCTAGATGTCTTCTCAAAGCCTCATGCAGTCATAGGTGGAACATTTTGGAGGTAGCTGGATCTCAGATGTGTGCTGGTGGGATCAAGGATATAATCCTGGAATTGATTGTCAGGTGCTAGGATTAAGGACATGAGAGCTACCTACCCTAAGGTTGGCAGGATAGGATAGAAGGGACAGAAAGAAGTGCTGTGTGCATCACTTGTCATTTGTTCCTTGCTGCCTTATGCCTGCCTTGCCTTGCCATGGACTGTTTCTCCTCTCTGATACCCCTCTGCTGTGCTACTCTGCCTTGGAGCCATCTGACTATGGACTGAAACCATGAGCCAAATAAAACTTTCCTCTTTTAACTTTGAGTGTCGAGTACTTTGTCTTAGCAGAGAAAAGTATCTAAGACAGGTTGATCAGTTACTTGATAACATTTTCCCAGTTAATAAAAATTCCTAAGCTATTTTTTTGGTTGCATGGTATTCCTGTCAAAATAGACTATAGTTGGTAGTTGTTTGGGTTCTAGGATAGCTCTTACATGTTATTAGAGGCATAGAATGCAAAAAAAAAAATCCCAAATCAGCCTCCAATCTGTGTTCCTCCCTTCCTTAAGATTTCCCTAAACAATATATAAATAAAACCGAGGGAGATGGGTTATGACTTTAATGTTAGCTGTGCCCATAATCCTTTAATGTTAGCTGTGCCCATAATCCTGAGGATCAAATATCAGATTCTAACACTTTGTATTGCTTTCATCCTATTCTTTTTCTTTGTTTTAAAATCTACAACCAAGCCAGGTTTGCAACAGTGCTTTTTGGAAGTCATCAGAGCAGCAGGGAATCCATCCCACAATTCTACCCGGTGATCTCTCCATCTGTGCTACTCTGAAAATACTGATGAGCATTTCAGCTGATGATTCAAGGTCTTTTGATAAAATTAGTCAAAAGAAGACAGTATTTCCAAGGATAGATAGGTTTAGATTGTTTTCTCAACTCTATTTCTTGCCTCTAATGTGCTTAGCTCTATTGTTCAGTACAGCATAGCAGAGAGGTGAGGACAGATGACAGAATTCCTTAAGTAACACCATGCCAAAAGTAGAAAAATATCTTTTTTTTTTTTTTTTGAGACAGGGTCTCGCTTTGTAGTTCAGGCTGGCCCTGAGCTCACTATGTAGCCCAGGCAAGCCTCTGCGAACTCAGCAATCCTCCTGTCTCTGCCTCCCGAGTGCTGGGATTACAGGTGTGAACCACCACGCCTGGCACTGTGGTATGTGGCATTAATGGCTGGTGGGTGTGAGTCTCCACCCCCAGCATTGTATGTGGTTACTGGGGATCGAACTCAGGGTCTTGCGCTTGTGAGACAGGTGCCAGAACCACTGAGTTAATCCTCCAGCCCAAAAGTAGAAAAATATCTTAAACTAGAACAATATACAGTACTCTCTCTTACTGTCAAATATAAACAAAAGACACCAAATGTAAAGATCCTTCTATTGAGGAAATTAGCTTTAAGGAAACAATTTATCATTAATTTTCAAAAAAGGACACTTACATGTTTATGTGAAGTTTGGACTTCCAAGTACAGTTTGACTTATCTTTTTCAGGGAAACTGGTGTGTTGTCTAAGTTCATTTGCTGTGATAGTT
Organism: Thryonomys swinderianus; assembly: GCA_004025085.1. Classification (NCBI taxonomy): domain Eukaryota; kingdom Metazoa; phylum Chordata; class Mammalia; order Rodentia; family Thryonomyidae; genus Thryonomys; species Thryonomys swinderianus. The sequence continues at coordinate 4,777 of PVIC010016998.1, forward strand.
AATTAGTTGGGTCAACTTGAGTAAGACATGCCTAGCTAAATTGGATCAGTGTAGTTCTGAGTATGGCTGAGGGGATTTACTGAAGACAGACAATGCATCCTCTGGTAGGTTGTTATTTGAGTGGTACAAAAAGCAATGAAGAAGGAAAGATTGCTTCTGTTTCCTCGACAGTGCTCCAGTCATCACCTTCACCTTGAGTATTGTGTCCTGGCTCCCAGCGTGGACTCACAGGTCTCCAACACTGACCCTTTGGTTTCCTTGAGATGGACTCACATGAGAAACTACACTCAGTTCCCAACCTTCGACTGGATCCTTTAGATCTCTAGTGTGCAGACAGACCTTTTGCGCTCTTTCACACCTGACTCTGTGGGTGGCCATTGCAAGCCAATCTTGTGCATTCTTACATCTTTGAATAGTTTGCGTTAAATTTGTCTCTATAGTAAGCACTGACTGATATAGTGCTTGAGATCAGGTAATTTATAAATAATAGAAGTTTATTATCTCACTAGTTTGGAAACTGAATTCCATGGTGTCAGCTTGGTGCAGCATCTCATCAGGATCTTCTTGCTGAATCATAACGTTGTGGGAGGCATTTATGGCGAGACGGAGTAAATGTACTAACTCTGGTCTCCTTTCTTGTTCTTATAAAGTCACTAATGCCATCATTTGAACCTCATTGTTATGACCTCATGTAATCTTTGAACTCCTAAACTGTTGACTTTCAAACATCATTAACATATAGCTCTGGGGATTTTTTTCTAACCCACGAACTTTTGGAAAAACACATCGAAAATTGTAGCAGTGTTTTGGAGGTTCTCCGTTGATGGAACATCCCAACATTTAGTCCCTCAGATATTTTGCTTTACCCAGATCATGAAGTGTGACATAAGTACATGATCAAGGTTTCTGTACTGATAATATTGATTAGTCACCAAAGAGTTAGAGAAATATTGTATAAAGTTAAAAGGAACTTTGAGAAATACTAAGAGGTGAGGAAATATAATAAACTGAAAAAGAGATAGATTAGTACTATAAGTATTTGAGGATTGAAGAAGCCAGGAAAAGCACAACAATAGATCAGACAAGTCAGATAAAAACCATTAAAGGAAATTTTGTTCAGATAGATGCAAGTGTCTGAATGCAGTGGACAGAGTAGCTGAACAGAATCCAGAGGAGAATAAACCAGGAATTTATGTCTCTTAAAGAACATTTTTATTGGGAAATATATTTCTGGCTCTAAATTCTGGGTTTCCTGAATCAAAAAGGCTAAAACAATAAGGTAGTTTATTGTTACACGAAGTGCAGAAATAGGAGATGGGGTGGGGCAAGAGTAGGCTAACATGGAGCTCACTGACATTTCCTAGGGGATGGGCTATTTTCTTCTCTCTTCTGTTTCAGAGCAGAAGCTTTCCTAAGGGCCAATCCCCTCAGAGTAGAGAATGGTCTCTGGGGGCATCAAGAGCTGCTTTCATTCTTATTTTTACCCCAAAGAAAATAAAGGAAAACCTTTTGCCCAAGTAAGGAATATAACCCCTTTCCTTTAATCAGCTTAGAAAAGCAGATCATATGCCTTCCTTTCATTGAAATCCATGTCTGGAATGGATGGATATATTGGCTAATCTGAAATACACTCTGAAAATGAAAATGGATTGGATCTCTGAACATAAATGGAGTTCTGTTGAGAAGAGAGGAGTGAGTGGGTGTCAGGCACATAACTAACAGAAATCATTGCCTGTGGAGTCCAGTGTTGAAGGACTGAGTCTTCAGTTTTCATGCTCAAGAGTACTGAAGTAGAAGTCAGAACAAAACAGAGCAATTGATATCCCTTCTTTGGGGGCCAAAATATCACCATGCTGATGTCAGGGGCTGAGTTCAGAGAACTATGAGAACTAGATCATTTCTTTAGTGATCCACATTGTGGCTAGAGGATGATGGACACAAAATATAGAGTCAGAGGATTCAAAAGGCAGGCAAAGTGTATTAGAGAACAAACCACAAAGCTAGACTCTAAGAGGAGTGGGGAAAAGGGTAGAGACCATGGGGAGAGATGAGTTAGTGGAACTGACAGAGACTCATGGATAACATCCATGAGGATGTTGAAAGCCTTCTTTCCAAGTATGTTGGTAATGTGGGTTAGGCCTGAAAATGTCAAGACAAAGGTGGATTAGAAGATTTGACCTCGTGCTTTAATGTGCGTTAGAATCACCTTGGAGGACTCTTTGACTCATGGATTTTAAGACCTGGCCCTATAGTTACTAATACAGTAGGTTCAGAGTAGGTTTCATAAGTCTGTGTTTCTAACACATTCCCAGGAGCTGCTGGCATTGCTATCTTGAAGATCTCATTTTGATAACCAATAAGTTAAGGGAACAACCTGCCAAGAGTCATGAATTTGGTGTTTCAGTGGATGGTATGGAGGGCACCTGATAAATGGCACCAGTGGGAAGTGTTCAAGATGCCAGTTTTGACCCTATTCTCAGAGAATAGTGTAGGCAGCTAAAAATCCAATTTCTAACAAGCTCCTCAAGTGATTTTTATACCATGGTGAGCAACACTGTTAAATTCTGTAAAATTCTTTCAAGCAATAATGCACCCCTATATACTTTCCATAGTATGCAGGCTATTGGAGTGATGTTTTTCCTTTCGGTGGGGACATAATGACATAGGTCTTGGCAGAGGAGGGTTCAGACCCTGTGTGTCCCATGTTCTATTATGGGGACCTTAAGCAAAACTACTTAAGCATTTGGGCATCCAAACCTTAACCTAAAGGATAGAATAATGAGGCAGATATTATGCAATATTCACTTAATGTCTTGTAACTTAGCAAGCCCTCAACAAACAGTAGCTCATTTTCCTCATATTTCCCACATCCAGGAGTGTGGTATACCACTTGTCCCACTAAATATGTGTTTTGCTTTTATATGCTGATTGACCAGATCAGGCAAAGCATCATCAAAAGGAAGTATCTGAGAAAAAAGTGAGAAGACATTTGGATTTGAAAAGAGAGAGAGAAAATATATCTTGGGGTAGTACTGGTGAGAACTGAACATATGATGAGACCTTTCTTGGGCCTTGTCTCTTGACTGTTGGTTATAACTTTTGTTCTCCTTTATAATGCCACAGTTTCCTCTTGTTACAGTCTCTAGGATTTCAGGGGTGCTAGAGGGGCTGGGGAGAGATATACTTACTACTACCTTGCACATGCTTAGAGGTGGGAAACTAGCAGGGGTTAAAAGAGAAGTGATCAGTCAAAAAGAGGAAAATATTTCTGAAGTTCAAAACATTATGAAGTCAAACAAAGCCTGGTCATACTCTAAAAGGAGCCTAAAGTCTTGGCCTATTTGGCTGGGGTAATATATATTCACTGTGAGTTCTTGCAGCCCAAGGCCAAGAGAATGGACTGTAGTCAAAGTCAAGTGAGTGAGTGCATGTTGTGGCCTCTCCATTGAAGTGGACTTTCTCAAACGATCAAAATAGCCTTTCTCAAGAGCCATTATTTTCTCTTGTCCTTTAGGTTTTTTTTTTTTTGGTAAAAATGTACTCATAATTTAAAAGGCAAGACATTCTGCAGCTTTTTGCTTTAAAAGAACAATTTTTAGTTTCTTGTCTGCAAGTGCTCTTGCTGAGGTTATTTTGTATTCAGTATGTTCTCATGATGAGCCCTGGGCCCTCAGATTTCCAAATAAATGAAACAGTGGTCTGAAAAGTAAACTAGAAAAACAATAAAAAGAAAGAACAGACAATCATATCCATTCTACTCATAAACTCTAACATTTCTCAGTGGAGCTGAGTCCAAATCACAGTAGTTTAAGACTTAAAGGGATTAAAAGCAGGAAACAAAGGTGAATACATTTGTGTTACATGTGTATGCTTAATATTCAGTTGGCGTCAGGAAGCTGATCTCAGGGCTTCTGTCTGTTCTCTTCCCCCAAGGCGCGTCATTCTGTATAGGTGACATGTTTCCTTGATTATGTGCTTTCCTCTTCTTTGCCATATTCTTTCAGTTCTTTTGACAAATGCTTCATAAATTGAAATTCAAATTTTAAAAATTGAGAACTTACTAAAATATCAAGTAGAAGAGTACAGTCAATTCATACATAGCATCCACATTCAAAAGATACACAATTGGTCTATGTTTATTGTACTTGTTCCACTCCTGTCCTGGCCTTCTCCTTTGCCCACGGTTTCTTTGTCTTTCCTCTTTTATTGAAAGATTTTAAAGCAAACAGTGGTGTTTCAAGACAGGACAGTGGGTGGGCTCCCTATGGAGAGAGGCAGCATTCAAAATATGCAGTGAGAAAAGGGTCTGATGGTGTCATCTGTGTTGCAAACTTTAATTGCATAGGGAAGTTCATGGTGGATCTTCTAGGTACCAGGCGGTATGTTCTGCTACAAGAAGCAGCAAGTTAAGATGCGTGGACAGTTTCCAAGTTATCTAGAAGGTCTGGCAAAATGCTTCTAAAATCCTCCACTGTGTCCTCAAGACCACGGTATCTTAAATGGACTGTGCAGTCAACTTTCTATTTGTGTTATCATTGCTAGATAGGTGAAATATTTCAATGTTTGGTTATTTGATAGTTAAAAACAAAACAATATGATTTTTATTAAAAATATTGGCCTCACAGAAATAATAAATATGCTTCCTGTATGGAAATATAAAGATTAAGATTCAATATACAATAATAAGTTTATTTATTTTTATTAGGAATTGGACACATTTGATACCAAAGTGGTTGGCATGTCTATGAATGACTTACTATATTGTTCAGGCCCTTAATCCAAGAGAGTAGACATGACAGTTTTTGTATCCAAACCAATAATTGATCAAACTGTGGCTAACTAGGAATTTTATCCACAAATAAATACATTAACTTTCATGTAAGTGTAAATTTCTTAGTACTTTATTATAGTATTTTTATCTCCATTATTGAAAATGATTATTGCTATGTTTTTGCAGTTTCTGATTTGTATTGACAGCAGATAAATTTGATGTAAACTACGAATGCTGACAAAAATTTGTACATGATCACTTTCTGTTCTCAATGGGGTCTTTGCGGTTTGCACAATAGAAAAAGAGACTTGCAGGATTCTGAATAAATAACTTAGGCTAGAGCCTTGTATTATCCTTTTAGGTTTCTTATCTGTGGAAATCACATTTACAATTTGTCATCCACAGGGGTCACCACAGAGCAGGGTCTGGAGGCCCTGACCTGGAGAGTGAGGCATGGAGTCACCACGGAGACTCCCAGAGGTTTCCGAGAATACTTCCGCTTTTATTGAAGGTCACATATGCTTACATAGGGAACAGAGAGGGTGTGAGTACAGTACGGTTCAGTCTGGCTGGTTGATCTAATATGGTTAACTCTGACTGGTTGGATAATATAGCCCAGCTGAAACCTTGCTGTGATGTTACCCTCTAAACTGGCTCTGGGTGTTTGAGGAAGGGTCTCCAAGGGATTCCTGGTGTGGTGGTCCACACAGGACAATTTAATAGCCTGAGGGCCTGGGGAAAAGGTAGGACACTGCTGCTTTCACCTGTGGCTTCCGCAGCCTTGGTGCACCTGTGGGAGCCAGCCCGCTGGCCTACCCCGCCCAGGTGCTGCTAGTGGGGACCCAGAGGCCTGCTGTGTTCTCCTTGACCCTGGACAGGGATGAGAACCTAGTATGGTCAGCTCCTGGACTAGTGAAGGAGTCCCGACCAAGGGGGAGCAGGAGTCACTCCACCAGCTCTAGGTAAGTACCCACGCTCGGGAGAGAGTGAGCTCAATCTCCACCTTCCTTATGGGCTCCCATAGCGCACTATGAAATGTGCCTGCCACGCACTTGGCCCAGCCAGGCATGCACTTCCCCTTCAACAATTTACAATTTATCTGTGTTTTACAGTCTTCCCATCCATTTTATTTTTACTGAATTTTATATGATTTTAGTAAACATCTGAAAAAGTTGTGAGAAAAAGGTTTTAATAGTACATACCAATTAATTTTTTCATGTAACTATTAATATACAGATTAAAATGATATAAATGTCTTCTATTGACTAAGGAAAGTATAATTATAACTCATTTTTTATCCCAATCATCTTAAAGTTTAATAGTAAGGTGGGTGAAAATATCTCATAGTTTTAATGATGGCTATAGTAACTTTAAATGACAGGAATTTTGACAAGTTCTCTGCTGGCTCATTTTACTATTCTTATAACCCTGCTAATAGTAGATTGGATTTTTCTTTTCTTATTTTTTTGAGACAGAGTCTCACTTTGTAGTTCAGGCTGGTCCTGAGCTCACTATGTAATCCAGGTAAGGCCTCAAACTCAGCAATACTCCTGTCTCTGCCTCCTGAGTGCTGGGATTACAGGCGTGAGCCACCACCCCAGCACTGTGGTATGTGGTACTGATTGCTGGTGGGCGTGAGTCACCACACCTGATATGGTTGTATGTGGTTACTGGGGATTGAACCGGGGACTTTGAGCTTGCTAGGCAGATGCCAGAATCACCGAGCTAAATTTCCGGCCCTAGATGGATTTTTCTAAGAGGAATAGGTCTATATCACATAACCCATGTACTGCTTTCAATAAGATGAGAATCTGTGTCTTTCATCTTGGGTTTTTAAAAAAGAGGGCTTGTGCCTGCTCTTTGTGTTACAGGGCAGAGTAGAAGTGATGCTGTGAAGTTGGGGGAGGTTATCTCTTTTGGCAGGTGTGCCTGGGAAATTCTAATGTACCACATGGGAAATTCACTTATTCTGAATCTCACACTTTGGAGGGATCTGTGGAGAGACCAAATGAAGGTAGGAGGAAACACCAGAGGATTCCAGCAGCTGCTCCAGCCCCCAGATGTTTTAGTCTTTCATCCTGGGTCCTGGACATGTGAGTGAATGAGCTGTCCTCTGCTATAAGCAAGTGAGAAAACTGAGGGAGAAATGCTCAGCTGGGCTCAGTCAAATCCTAAAACCCTGAAAACACAGCACAACACAATTGTTATTTTAAGGAACATCCCATACCATCCCATAACATGTTTGAGAGTAGTTTATTATGCAGAGTATGACATTCAGATTTTAAAAAGAATTACCATTGGTGGTTTCTGAGACAGCTCCTAAAACCTTTATAGATAAGAATACTAAGATAATATTTTGTTCTATTATTTTGTCTTTATTCCAGTTCCTGACATTGAACTTCAAAGAAGTGTATAATTTCCTGAGTGATAGGAGTGTGTGACATAGACTTCCTCAATTTCTCAAAATTTCCTTGGTGATAGAGCATATTTTGTTCAAATTAGGCTGGTCTTAGCAGGGCTTTGGATAGCCTTGGAATCAGGACAGGATGGCACAGGAACCAGCAATGTAATTACAAGGTTGGAGCTGCTGGTCTTATCCCCCTACCGCTGGGAAAGGGAGAGAGGCTGAAGGCTGAGTGAATCACCAATGGCTAATTGCACAATTAGTTATTCTTACTCAGTGGAGCCTCGATGAACTCCCAGAAGGACAGGACCTGAGGCTTTCCGCATAGCTGAAGCCTCAGAGGTAGCTGGCTGGAGGATGAATAAGTATGCAAACAAGCTGGACACATACTCTTCAGAGGAAGGATAATGATCAGTCAGTCAATAAATCTGTACATTATGAGGACAAAGAACACTTTTGCATCAGTAATGGGAAGCAAATTAGCACAGCCACTGTGGTCGTCATCACTGTGGAAGTTTCTGGAGAAACTAAAACTAGAATTACAGTTTGATCCAGCTATATAACCCATTCCTTAAGCCACACCCAAAACAAGGAAAGTCACTTCACTGTCAGGATACATCTGTAGCTGTGTTCACTGTGGCATAATTCACGATAGTAGGGGGATGAAATCCGCCTAGGTGCCCATGAACTAATAAAAGAATAAAGAAAATATAATATATATGCATAACAGAGTATTATGCAGACAAGAAGTAGGAAATTTTCAATTTCCAGGAAAATGAATGGATTTGGAGATCATCATGTTGAGCAAAATCATCCAAGCTCAGGTAGACAGTTATCGCATGATTTTCCTCATATATAGATGACAAAAAAGATGAAAATAGAAGAATGTTATTAGACAAGAAAGAAATAAGGGGGAGGGGGAGAGGTATGAGTGAACTTAACAAAGGGATGGACATAAAAATATATACATTAAAACTCAATATTTTATAAAATTAACAAGAGCTCATAAAAATAAAAGATATTTATCTGTAGCAAAAGATGTATATAGCCATGTACTTCCTGAAATTGACATCTCAAGTGGGAACACTTTTTTTGAGATTGAACTTTTAACCTATCAGATCTGGTTATGATTCTGTGTAGATGGTGAAGAAACTGAGTTAAATTACAAACAATTAGCATCTAACAGAGAATTGCTTGGTGTGTATGCAAAAATTTTCTAAATATTTGGTATCAGACATGAAATGGGACATGGTTAGTTTAAAGGCAGAAGAAAAAACATTTTTGTCTTGTATCTATAACATAGCCATAATAATTGGAATACCAGCCAGTTGAACTAAATACTTGGGGTTTTAAATTTAGGTAACAGAATTATCACTTATATGACAACCCCCAACTTTTCACGTGGTATCATTTCATGTTTTCCGAGATCCAGAAGTCAGTTTCAGTTGCTCATACAAATTTCCCTGCTCAAATAAACCTCTTGGGACAAATTACAAATTATACTGCAGTAGATGGGAGCTGATGCTAAAGAAATAAGCTGGAAGTAGGCAGCAGTAATGCAACCTATCACCATCAATCAAACTGCATAATCTCATTGATACACAGAGAAGTTCCACATTTTCCCTGTTCTGTAATAGCATCTAATGGTGATATAGGAAAAAGGACCAGACAGAAGCATATGGAAATATTAACATCTAATCTTCCTTGGCTTACTTCCTTATGGTTCAAACAGGTAAAGGGAAATATTAGCTCTTCTCCTTAAATTTCTGTGGTTGAATTTTATAATTAGGCTCCAAAGAACTGAGGGAGACTTGAGGCTGAAAGTTGCTGCATTCTAGATTCAAGGCCGCTTGTCCATTGGTTCTCAAGGCTGGATTTAAAGTCATGGAGAATGGATTGCTGTTGTCCATCTGGATGTGCTCTGCATACTTTTTCTTGTCATATGAGTCTGCATGAAGAAAGATGAAGAAATGGATTGTATGTCTCACTGTTTTCCTACAGCCCCAGGCTTGCTATGTGTGTGAAGTCTTAGTTACTTAATTTGCTTTCCTTGTATCTTTTTTCAGGTTATTGACAAAGTGTTGATGCTAGGAAGATTAAAACACTAGTGGCTTCCTAGAAAAAACAACCGCACACAGAGTTGAACATATTTGGACTTTTCTCAGGGAATTTAGCACCAGCAATGAGTTTGTGGTTCTCCTCCATAAAGCTCTCTGAGGTGTGATAGGAAACATATGATGTGTTAAATTTTAAAAACTATTTGTTTTACTAGTTTGTTTGTGATACAAAATAATTGCATTCATTTTGAGCATTTGTATACACATTCTAAACATATACACACTCTGTTTGTGTACATATACTTCATCTTGATCACTTGAATTTAACTTCTCCCTTTTCTTCCCCAATTTTCTTTTATTTCCAGAGTTTACTCTCAATTTTCTACCATCTCTCTTTCATTTTGCATCTTAAATTATTCATATTTTGAGTTTCTAATACAAAATAATGTCATATTTAAGCATCTGTTTGATTTGTTTAACTTAACATTATTGTCTCTAGATCTATCATTTTCTTACAAAGACTCAAATTTTTCCTTCCTCATGCTAAGTAGTACTGTATTGTGTATATGTACTATTTTTTCTTTATCCATTCACCTGTTGATCAATATATAGGCCATACTATAATTTAGGCATTATGAATTTTCCTGGTTTTAACATGAGTATTCTTGTATCACTGTAACATGATGACTTTAACTCTTTCAGGAAGATATCCAAGAGAGGTATTGCTGGATCAAATGCAATTTCCATGTTTAGTTTTTTTGAGAAATCTCCATATTTATTTCCATTGTGGTTGAATTAGCTCGCCTTTCTATCAACAGTGTGGGAGAATTCCTTTTCTCTATCATCATCACTAGCACTGGTTGTTTCTGAGTCCTTGATGGAGTAAGATGAACTCAGTTTTTTTAAAATTTGCATTTCCCTAATGGTCAGAGAAGTTGAACATTTTTTTGTTTATTTATTGGTCATTTATATTTCTAAGTGCATTCATTTCAGTTTTCCACTGTTTGATTGGGTCTTTTACTTGGAAGAGCCTAACGTTTTTAGTTCTCTATGTTTTCTAGATATTGGTCTTCTGTCTGAAAGGGAAGCTGACAAAATTTTGTATGTTGCCTCTTCATTCTGTTGGTGTTTTTCTTTGCTTGGTGAAGCTCTTTAATTCAATATATTCAATTATTCAATATATTCTATTTTTGGTATTATTGCGTGTGCAGTTGAGATTCTTTTCAGAAAATCCTATTTTTTTTGAGACAGGGTCTTGCTTTGTAGTTCAGGCTGGCCCTGAGCTCACTATGGAATCCAGGCAAGCCGCCGTGAACTCAGCAATCCTCCTGTCTCTGCCTCCCGAGTGCTGGGATTACAGGCGTGAGCCACCATGCCCGGCATTGTGGTACAAGGTGTTGATTGTTGGTGGGCGTGTCTCCACATCCAGCATTATATGTGGTTACCGGGGATTGAACTCAGCACCTTGCACTTGCGAGGCAGGCGCCGGAACCACTGAGCTAACCCTCCGGCCCCAGAAAGTCCTAGTTTGACTTTTATCATATGACATGTTTTAATATCTGGGCCTTTGATCCATTTTGATTTTAGTATGGCCTGAGTCATATGGATTTAGATTCAATCTTCTTTATGAGGATAACAACTTTTCCCCAGAGCCATTTGTTAGTCTCCCAGGTTGAGAGACTAAAACATCTGGGGGCTGGAGCAGCTGCTGGAGTCCTCTGACATTTTCTCCTACCTTCATTTGGTCTCTCCACAGATCCCGCCAAATGTCTTTTTTCAGTGCTTGTCCTTAGCCCATTTCTCAAAGAACAGACACTGTAGGTGTTTAGGGGTGTTTTTCTGTGTCCTATTCTGTTTCACTGGTGTATGTGTCTATTTCTGTGCAAAGCCCATGTTATTTTTATGATTGTATCTTTGTAGAATAACTTGAAATCTGAAATTGTAATGCATCCTGCTTTGCTCTTTTTGGCTTTGGTTATTCTGGGTCTTTTCTCATTGCATATAAATTTTGGAGTTTTTTTCTTGTTTTATGGAGAATGTTTTCAATTTCATCAAACCTACACATCTGCTTTGACAATATGACTATTTTTACAATATTGATGTTGTGTATCCAGAATAGAGACTGTTCTTCCATTTTCTGCCGTCTTGTTCAATTTCCTTTGTCAGAGTATGTATGATGGTTTTCATTGTACAAGTCCTTAACTTCCTGGTTAGGTTACTTCCTAGGTATTTAATTATTTTGCAAGGGATTTTTTTTTCATGATTTCATTTCAGAAAATTCATTGTAGGTATAAGGGAACATTATTGACATTTGTGTGTTGATTTTGTATCTGGTCACTTTGCTGAATTAATTATTAGCTCTAAGAATCTTTGCTAGAATTCTTCAGTGTAAAAGATAATGTCATCTACAGAAGAGGATAGTTTGGCTTCCATTCCTACTCATACATCACCCCCCGCTTTTTTCTTGCTTGATTGCTCTGGCTTTGAGCACTATGTTAAACAAGGGTGGTGAAAGTTTTGTTCACTATGTTAAACAAGTTTTGAGCACAAAGTTTTGAGCACTATGTTAAACAAGGGTGGTGAAAGCGGGCATCCTGTTCTATTTCTATTTATAGAGAAAGTATGATATTAATGTATGTGTGTGTGTGTGTGTGTGCGCCATAAATGCGTTTTTATCAGTTTGAAGTAAGGGTTTACATCTTTTTAACCAGTTTTTTTTTTTTTTTTTGAGACAGGGGTCTCGCTTTGTAGTTCAGGCTGGCCCTGAGCTCACTATGGAGCCCAGGCAAGCCTGGAACTCAGCAATTCTCCTGTCTCTGCCTCCTGAGTACTGGGATTACAGGTGTGAGCCACCATGCCCGGCACACAACCAGGACTTTATTATCAACACCTGTTGCATTTTGTCAAAGGCTTTGACTGCATCTAGTGAGATGATCAAGTGGGTTTTGCCCTTGATTCTGTTTCTGGGATACATTACATTTATTGATTTTATCTGGGTGTCCCTGGGATGAAAGCAACCTGATAATGATATATGATATTTTATCGATTTTTAGGTACTGTTTGCCAGTATCTTGTTGAGGATTTTTACCTCTGTGTTCATTAAGGACATTAACATTTAGTTTTCTTTCTTTTTTTCTCTGAATCTCTTTTCTGGTTTGGTGTCTAGATAACATTGGCTTCAAGAAATTAATTTGTCAACATTGGTTGCCTTCTAATTTCATAGAAAAGTGTAAGGCATATTAGCTTTAATTCTTTTCTGATGTTCTGGTAAAACTCGATGGTGAGTATATCTGGCTTTTCTTAGTTGGTAGAGATTTATTATTGCCTCAATTTCATCACCTGTTACCGGTCCATTCAAAGTTTTTAAATATCTATGTTTTGGGTAGTCATATGTGTTTGGGAATTTATTCATTTATTTTAAATTATCTAGTTTATTGGAATATGTTTTCAAAATAGCGTTTTATAATCTTCTCTATTTTGGTAATGTTTATTATGATTTTGTCCTTTTCATTAATAGAAGTGTTTTTTCTCCTGTTTTTGATACTTTTCACTGTGTTTATTAATCTAATTTATTCTTTTAAATAAAACCATTGCTATGATTCATTGACCTTGTATATTTTTGTCTTAAATTTTTTTTTTTTTTTTGAGACAGGGTCTCACTTTGTAGTTCAGTCTGGCCCTGAGTTCACTTTGTAGTCCAGGCAAGCCTCCAACTCAGCAATCCTCCTGTCTCTGCCTCCCAAATGCTGGGATTACAGGCGTGAGCCACCACGCCCAGCACTGTGGTATGTGGTATTGATGGCTGGTGGGCGTGAGTCACCATGCCCAGAACTGTATGTGGTTACTGGGTATCGAACTCAGGACCTTGTGCTTGCGAGGCAGGCACCGGAACCACTGAGCTAAATCTCTGGCCCTTTTGTCTTAAATTTTTTGATTTCCAACCTGCTCTCTATAATTTCTTTCCTTTTATGAGTTTTTGATTAGAATTACTCTGAAACCTTGAGATGCATCATTAGGTTATTTATTTGAGCTTGTTCACTTTTCTAATGTAGGTTTTCATAGATATAATCTACTTTAGAACTGCTTTTATCATGTTCTATTGACTTTGGTCTGCTAATTGTAATTGTCATTTGATTTTAGAAAACTTAATTGGTTTTCTGCTATCTTCTGTGACTCAATGATAATTCACATTCTTCATGTATTTGTATACTTCATGTGTGGACTCACTGATTTTTCAAAAATATATTATTCTCCATGTGTTTGTGTAGTTTCAGTGGTTTCTTTTGCTGTTGATTTCTAGTTTTATTCTTTTATGAGCAATGGAATTCAATAATTTATTTCAATTTTTGTGTATTTGTTTAAACATGGCTTCTGGTTGAAGTTATAGTCTATCTTGGATAACATTCTATGCTTCTAAGAAAAATGTGTATTTTGGTGTGGTTGGATGAAATAATCTACAGATATCTGTTAAGCTCATTTGTTCAAAGGTTTGGTTCACCTTTGATATCTCTTTATTGATATTTTGGTCTGGTCAGTCTATTTGTGAGTGGGATACTAAAGTTCTCCAGGATGATTGTATTGATATCTATCTTCATCTTACATCCAAGAATTTTTGTTTTATGCAGTTGAATCTGCTGACACTTGGTATATATATATTTATGATTATTATCTCTGCCTGGTAAATTATTCCCTTAAGGTAGGTATAATGATCTTCTTTGTATCTTCTGATCAGGTTGGCCTGAACTTTACTTTTGGTGAACAGGCATAGCTACTCTTGCTTGTCTTTGAGCTTTAGTTGCATAGAATGTTGTTTTCTGTCTCTGGTTTCTTCCTCTCCCAAGATGATATGCTTGCAAAATTAAGGATTTTATTAGTGCTGGGACAGAGTTGCTGCTTTTTCTAACCACTTCTGTTACTCGAACTCATCTGATGCGCTTCTCCTTTAAGTTGCCTTCCCGTGGTTGGGTTTTTGTTTACCACGTGCCCCATTTGAGTGCATGTAGACCTTTCAGAGCATCTTCTGAGTGTCTCCTAACAACTGCTCCCTCCAGCCTGCCATGAGGCCCTCCCTCTATAAAAAATTAAGAGGTGTATTGCCATTAATATACCTCAAAATACTTCCCCTCTCTTTAAACACATTATTCCATCATTATCATTTTCAGAAGCAGATCTGAAGTTCTTTTTCTTTGGTGTCTTTATGAGGTGTAATTTAAAAATACATTGAATGGTGTGGCTGACTGGCATCCAATGGAAAGACAGGCTTATAAAGATATTATTGTGTTTCTTCATCTCCCTATTCGCCAGATCTAGCACTATGTAAATTCTAGCTCTTTCACAAATTTGAAATAATCTTGAGAGATAAATGTTTTGAATTGATTCTGTACAGCAAGGCAGCCCAGGCAACACAACAAATGACATAAAGAGGACTTCCAGGACTGCTAATAAAGTGATGAGCACAATGGGATGAGCACATTTGAAATGAGGAATATTTTAACAGGGATTAGTAGTAATTTGTATTATGCTTTAATAAGCTTTTAAAAATTTAAATATTTAGTATATATTTGATTATGTCTCATTTTCAGCATTTGGAAAAATCAATGAATAATTCTGGAAAATGGCTTGGTTGTAATTGGTAACTAGGACTTCTGAGTGCGCTGATAACTAACTTTCAAATTATCTCAAGATATTTCCCCATTTTTGTTTTTGCTTGATATTTATGCTTCTGTAGTAAGAAAAATAAAAACACAGATGTACTCCCTTGAAAATAGATATTTATCTCCCATGTTCAAAACAGGCAATTTATACCTTAAATGTTACTGCATTGTTCTGTATGATACCCTGGTTTCCAGAAAGCTTTTCTCTGAGAATTTTTATAAATAGAACAGACCTAACATACTTAGATTTTTTTTATATATTAGAAAGAAATAGGTAGTGATGGTAAAAGACAGGGTAGGAAAAGAAGGAAATATTTTAATGATCTATAAAATGGCAATAACATCTGGAAATTATTTGGCCACTATGCACATATTAAATTAGTAATGAGATTAGGAAAAATGGGATTCAAGGTGAATGTCTTTTTGGTTTGTAAGATAGAAGGCATCTCGTTTCTCATATTAAAATGTATCTTTCTGCAGAGAAGAGCAAGTACTGGTTCTGTGCTCTATGAAAAGAAAACATGTTATAAATGATGGAAGGCTCTGTTTCAGCAACTTACAAGCTTACAACAAACCCCACAACAACTGGAGCTTCAGCGTCCCTCAAAATAGGGTCCTACTTCATCATTCTGTGTACACTTTAAAATCTACATATTATGGCGATGTATAAAAAGGAGATCTATACATTTGTATGCTGAAAAAATGAATTCTTAATGCTTTTGGGTGATTTTGTTATCAGATTGTATTTAGTCCTGGTTTTTATTTTTTTTTCAAATTTATTTATTTATTTTTTAAATTTATATTTGAAACAGGGTCTCACTTTGTAGTTCAGGCTGGCCCTGATCTCACTATGTAGCCAGGCAAGCCTCAAACTCAGCAATCCTCCTGTCTCTGCCTCCCGAGTGCTGGGATTACAGGCATGAGCCACCACTTCTGTGGTATGTGGTATTGATGGCTGGTGGGTATCAGTCGCCATGCCCAGCATTGTATGTGGTTTCCCGGAATCAAACTCAGGACCTTGTGCTTGGGAGGCAGGCACCAGAACCACTGAGCTAAATCTCTGGTCCCTGGCTTTTATTTTTACTGTAGAAGAGATTTACACCATCTATATAGCTCTATATAGTCAGAGCTGCCTTTTTCTACTTGTCTGTGAGCACTAACTGGCTTTTAGAAATGGACTTTGCTTGTTTTCTGTAACAGCTCTGTTTTGCCCAGATGGGTATAGATGTAAAAGGTACATGGAAAATGTCAGGGAATAAGTCAGTATTAAAAAGACTGAGAAATCTAGGATCTGAATTTTTAGTTGATAGAAAAGGCTGGAAATTTGTTTATGGCTTCACAGCAGACATGGAGAGATACATACTACATGCATACCGCAGAGTATTTGAAAAGCAATCTTCCTTCCTTAAGTGGAAACACTGTTTTGCTATTTTCCCTCAAGTATAGAAATAATACATTCTCTTAGGGGAAAAAGAGTTACGTGTAGGGAACTGTGGATGACTTACTTGGATTTACAATTTACTTAGATTTAAGGATGTCTGCCCTGCCCTGTAGAATCAAGTACTGGGGTTATTGCTGACATCTTCCCTGCCATGCAAGATTTTAAACTACAAGGATTACTGCACTAGGATTATTGGTTTTAAGATTTACTCTGATTTAAGGATGTCTGCCCTGCCCTACAGAATTTTGGCCTATATTGTGGAATAACCACCCTGTTTAATGCATGCTAAAATTATGGGTGTGAAGGCTTGGTACCAATTAAAGGTGCAGCAAGCTCAGGACATGGGGGCCTTTCTATTTGTGCAGTGTTTGGCTTTTTGCTGCCACTGCTCTGAGTAGCAAGAGATGAACCCAGGCTCAGTCTTTTCCTCAAGGTTCTGATTTTGTTGTTTGTTGGTTGTTAATCCTTTTGCTGTGGGACTCACAGAACTGGAACTTGCCATGAGGGTTCTGGTTGCATCCTCTTACCCTGTCTCCCACAGTTATAAAGTAAAAATTAAAATACTCTCCCCACTCTCAATACTAGCACCTGTTAGATGTAACCCATTGTTAAAATTTTGTGAATCATTTCAAATATTTTCTATAAATGTAAACACAATTTTAATTTTCTGAAACAAAACCACATGCAAATTTTTGTTTTGTAGGTTATGTTTTACTTCAACCCTATGTAATTGTTATGGTTTAGATCTAGAATGTCACCCACATAAACGTGGGTCACTGAGGTCATAACCTGGAATGAATGGTATATCTCTCTCTGAAGGCCCTTCCTTTTACTCACTTTATAGCACCGTAACACGAGCAGCTTTTTCCAAAACATGCTCTTCCACTGTATTATTTTTGTATTTGAGTCGGTTGAGCATGCATGGATTGAAACTTCTGAAACTGAGCCAAAATAAATTGCTCTTCTGTCAAGTTGTGTATGTTGGGTTTTATGTCCTAGAAATATGAAAAGGACTAAGACAGATTTTGGTATTAGAGAAATGGAGCCATGACCATGAGTATGCCTGACCATTTGATTTAGAAGCCTCTGGAAACAGGCTTCTATAAAAGGCAGAAGGACTTTCAAAATGTTTGTCAGAGGAGCCCTAGAATAAACCTGAAGTTGATGGGATATTTTGGTCAAAAGGTGATAAAATTGCAGGTGGTAAAGGCCAAGCTTGGGAGGCTTTTTTTTAGCAACAAGACTCCACTGGCAGTTGGGCTTAAGATCCTTTGTGTTCAAGTCCAGACTACTTGCCTATGTTGTCCTGAGAATATGTGGAGACTGAGACTAAGAATATTAGATTAACGAATCTGGCAGATAATATTTCAAGGCAGCTCAAGATTTGAACTGTAGGATGGGTTTTATTGATGGCTTTTAGTCACATATTCATTGAAATTCTAGAGCAAAAAGTCCATTTGAAAAGTTAGAGTTTCACTAGTAAATTTTATTATAAAGTTGGTGCTGAGGAAATCGTGGTTGTGACTAGCATTACAAAGAAACCAAGTACTTAAACATCAGGAGAGTAGTACAGATGCTTTGAAGGCATCCTGAGTCAGCCAAAGCCAGGTCCTTAAAGATTCAAGAATACAAAAGTGAAAGATCTTGCTCTGAGAAGAGAGCCTAAGGTCACTCAAGAAGGGGCACTTGAGGAGTTGGTACCTTGGGAGTGAGTTCATAGTGTCTAGCCATCTAGCAGTCTAGATTGGAGACCTCTGGATATATGATTCAAGGGGGCCTAGCTACTTTTTGAGAAAGCTTTAGACATTAGTCCCATCCACAGGATACTGCATCTATGAGCATAAAAAAATGTAAGAGTTGTGGGTGGCATCAAGAAGACTTTTGCCCAGATATTATAAGAAGGCCTGGAAGCAGTGTGCCCATAAGAGGGCAATGTCTAAAACTGCAAGAATGAAGCCAAAAGTGAAAGGGATAATCCAGGAAGTTGAAGAAGCCAGGAACATGGAATGGCACTTCAGGAATGCTGTAGGCACTAAGTAGAGCCACTCCAAAAGATGTCCATGAGAGATGCTCATGGTAATGCCATGGGATGAGCTGCCCTAGCTTTTGTAGCTCAAATATCACCACAACTTGTTTCAGTGCTGAACATAAAGTTTTAGCATTTAGTTTTCCCTGCTAGATTTTGACCTTGCTTTGGCCATATTTCTTTATCTGTTCACATGCCATTTTTGGAATGCTCATGCTTACCCTATGTAATTGTAGGTCAGAAATATTTATCTTTATTTTTGCTTTTTATAGACTCTGACAGTTAAGAGTTTGCCTTGAATCTCTAAGGAGACTTTGAATTTAGACTTTTCAACAATGGTGAAACTCTTAGAATTTTGTCATCACTAAGAGATGGATTAAAAACATTTTATATAAAGAGACACACATGTCATTTTGGTGGGTTAAGGTTAGCAGAATGTTATGTTTAGATCCAAAATGCCTCCCAAATTCCTCATGTGTTGAGAGATGGGACTGGTGGAAAGTGATTAGATCATAGGACACTGTAGCCGACTTGATATTAGTGTGGCAGGCCCAGATGACAATGGCCTAGAGGGTATATACTGGAATGGAGCTCTTCCCAGGTCCTCCCTTCATTCTCTGATTCCTGGCTACCAAGATATGACCACCTTTTCTCCACATGAGTTTTTCTACTATGCCATTTCTATGTCTGGATATACAGCATGGACTGAAATTTCTAAAATTGTGAGCCAAAATAAACATCTGATTCTTTAAATTATGCACATTGGGTACTGTTTTCTAGCAACTTGAAAGTGACTAAGACATCATTTGAGCTCATTAACTATAGCCCTACATTTTATCTTTGAAACATCATGTTTAGAGTTATTTAACCAATCAGATACATTGACGATCATTGCCCACTCTTTCATGCCTGTAATCCCACCACTGCTATACAGTGTCCTGCATGAAATAAGAATTCATTCACATCTTTCCTTACTTATTTATTCATTTTTCCTAATAAATTCTTGAAAGCAGGAATTGCTGGCCTAATGTATATGTGTGATTGAAATTATAGTACATATTGCCAATGACCCTCCAGAAATGTAGTAAATACGTTTTCATCAGATTTGTTTATAGTTAAATCTTCTACACTGTACATTATTAGTTTCTATTAAAATGTTTATCAAACTGATAGGCAAAGGCCAGTATCTCATTTCACTATAATTTATAAAATAATAACTTTTCCAGAATTGAGATTTAGTTGTGTGTTCTGCAGGAATAGGCTCTATTGTTTGGCTTTGTGAATTCTGTCCTAGACCCAACATCTGTCTTCCCTCTCCTGCTTATCACAGCGTTGCTAGCTATTGTTGGTCTTTTGCTGCAGACAATTCCCCTGCTTTATCAAAGGAATAATTGCTTTCTGTCTCTGACAAAGGTTCCCATTATATTGTGCACACAGTCATGCACACAACCACAAATCATTATCACACATACTTGCATATGTATGTATGCATATATATTATATAGAGAGAAGTATAGAAACATATGCACAACACCAATACACCACACACAAAATTATCCATTTAATCCATATTATATGTTTTGTAGTGTCATTATGAAGCAATCAAAATCAATATTGTGCCTATTAGTTTTGAGAGCCATTGTATTCTTAGGACATTTCAAAGGCTCTCTGGTGACTGTGGCCTTTGCTGGGGGTCAGCCTCATCATTTCAGTTCTCTTGATTCTCCTTGATGGCGATTGCTTCAAGCTGGGTGCTCCTCCCTCTCATTGGACACATTTATGCTCTCAGAGCAGAAAGACTACAGATAAACAGGTGAGAACAGAGGCTCTTCGGTACAAGTTGCAATCTGTGAGAAATTGTTTAAATTTGTTATTTCTTTTCCCTACTAATTTGTCTTAATTCCTCTTTAATTTTATTAAAAGGATTTTTGGGAATTAAATTGTAGGAAAGTATGTAGATCCAGTTTTGCCTGGTTTTTGCTTAAAACATTTTGATTTACCATTATACGGTTTTCTTTACTGATTTTTTTCCCCTTATCACCAGAATTGTTCAAAACAGAACTACTAAAATATGTTGACCTCTTTTCTTTCCTCAGAGTTTCTTAGGGATAAGATATACTCAGACCTGAGCCATCAAATCTGCTGTTTAATTAAAATATGTCAGATTGGAGAAATATAGAAAATAGAGCCTGTAAAGAATTTAAAGTAGTTTTTGTCTATTTAGTTTTCTGTGGATGAGATGGGATCTAATTCCAGAGCAAAGACTGCATAGCAGAGTAAATTTTGAACAAGATGATCCAAATTTGCATAGTGTATGTTTGTGACCACAGAGTAATTTCCCTTTCTGAGCCTTGCTATTTTTGCATATCAAATGGGACTAATATAAATACGGAGGTATGTGAATTAAAGGAATACTTTGTACAATAAAATACTTCATCAAATTGTAGCAATACTATTTTTATTCAGAATTTTCATTGGAAGTCTATTATGTACAAATCATGTACAAAAAACTAGAGAGGGAAATGGTTAACAAATTTAGTGATAAAGAGCTTGGTCTCTGTTATCAAGAACCTTTTTGTCATGGTCAGAAAGAGAATCAATCAAGGATTTTCAGTAAATGATGATAAAAATGTGATGGGTAAATGTGGTTTTTATAGAGGGAAATCAGAGAAGACTTCTGGAAAAGACACACTGGACTCTCCTGAGGCAGTAGGGAGGGTTTGTGTGGACACTGATTTTTTTCCTTATGTATAACTGACTTAATTACTTGGATGTAATCACTTTTATGGACAACCTTATATGAAGTAGGCTCAAAGATGAAGTGGATATGGACCCCGCTCTCAAGGATTCTCTTTTGGGAAAAAAAGTACAGTGTGTATTTATTGTGATCATAATCATTATAACACATTATCTATGTTTTATGTGGTAGGCATTTTTCTAAGTACTTTGCATAATCAAACTTCACCTTCATAATCAAACTTCTGAGAAGGATGTTATTGTTAAACCTATTTTATGGGTGATTAATCAGAGGCAAATGAGGACTTATCTAGGTCTGTATTGCTGGGAAGATGCAAACCAAGTTCATGCAGAAATGCCACCTGTTCAGTGGTACCTTGGTTCACAAACTTAATTCCATGAGTCTGGCCACAAATCAAATTGCTTGTAAGCCGAATCAAATTTTTCCATAAGGTTCAATGTGAATAAAGTTAATCTACCCTGAAATGTATGTATTTTAATTACAAAAATATGAAATAAAGTACAGTACAGCACAGTATGAAGAGAGAGAATGCTAAATTTGCTTGAGGTGACTTCTGCTATGGAGAACAGGAAGGCGGGTGGGGAGGAAGGAAAGACCCTGTCCAAGAGGAAATCAGGAGGGTCTACTTTAAGAGCTGCTTATATTCTTTGTCTTATATTCATTGAAGAATCCATTTTAATGATAAAAAAATCTGTCTAATATTACTTGTTTCTCCTGCATAGCATAACCTTCTGGAAATAAGAGACATTATTGTTCATCAGATTCAACACTCTGTTCATTACAGTTGTGTTGGGGTGGTGCTTCTCAAAGAAATCCTGGCACTTATTCCATTTCCCATAATGCATTTTGTACATCCCTGGTAACCTCCTCCTTCTCTCCTTTTCCTCTGGAATGTTGCTCCACAAGCTCTTTCTGCTGCTCACTCTGGAGTTCAACAAATTGTCCCATTGTAAACTCCTCCTTATGGTCCACAATGAGCTCTTCTATGTTTGTGCCATTGATGTCCAGATCCACATTCCTGCCCATGGACACAATCTCCTCCACCACCTGTGCATCGGATCCGTCAAAGTCAAATTCACTGGCACATTATGGCCAAAGTTTCCTCCAGGCTGAGTTTAAAATCCAGTAGATTTTATCTTTGCTGGCTTTGTCAATGAAGATGAAGCAGGGAAGGTCACTGAAATGTGTCTTCAAGAACTCTTTCAGAGTCAAGGAGTGGTATTAGAACACCTTGTAAAGAGCACCTTTGTGTATACCTTCTTGAAGTTGCAGATCACTTGCTAGTCCATGGGCTGCAGAAGAGGTATCATGTTGGGGAAACTTTATGAAGCTTCCATATTGCCCATTAAAACTGGAGGGTGTACTGGGGCAACATCCATCCAAAGATGGCACCTTTCAGGCAACTGTCAGAAAGATACTTCTTAACAATGGGTGTGAATACCTCATGCAGCTGTTCCCTGAATAGCTGTGACTAAAGTTTTTACATTGACCCTTCAATGACAGGCAGTCTGGATTGTTCACATTCTGTTCCTTGAATCCATGAGGGGTCCAGGAATAGTGCCCAGGTACTGGCTTACTATTCAGACTGGAACTTGTATTAGCACATAGTAAATGGGTCAGTCTGTCCTTCACTGGCTTGTGCCCCAGCAGCACCTTTTCTTCCTGTGTGATGTGGTTTCTGTTTGCCATCCTTTTCCAGAAGAGCCCTGTTTCACCGGAGTCAAACACTTGAGCCTTTTGCCTTCATGAATTCCTTCTTGTAGTTTTCTGCCCAAGCCTTGTCAGAATTGGAAGCATTCCCTTGTCTAATCAGATCAATGCCATTTCTCTATTGGCTTTAAGTTCATCATTTGTCTTCATGTGGGGATTTTCTTGCAGTAATCACTGTGCAATTTCCTGGATTTTTCAGAGGTCAGAGCTTCACTAATGCTAACGTCTCTCAGCTGTTTCTCATTCAATCACACTAACAAACATTTCTTCACTTTTTCGAGCACTTGCATCCTCTGCTTGGTGAACACAGTGGCTCCTTTCACCACATTAGTTCCTTTGAAGGCATCTTATCCTTCAAAATAGTAGAGATGGTTGTCTTCACCATCTTGTACTCTGAAGCCAGGTCAGTCACATGAATACCACTCTCTTGCTTTTCTACAATTTCCTTCTTTGATTCAACCATTACTTCCTTAAAAACCTTACTATTCCTGCTTTTGCTTTCTTGAACCATTTTTCCTCTTCATGTTCTTGTCGTCTTCATTACCACTCTGCACATGTTTGTTACCTTCCGTTTTTGTTCTGCACTTTTATTTTTTACTACATGCTTGTTCTGCACTTTCGTTGGAGCCATGCTGGACCGACCAATACTGTACAGTACTGTACATGCTAAAAAGCATGCAAAAATCTTTGCAGTAAGTGGGTACAGGTCTATCTGCGATTGCAATCTCAGCTAGGGGCAGCCATGACCACCTGCCACAGTGAGGAAGATGGTCACAGTTTTATTCCCTGATATTAAGTTCCCAAATGGAAGCAAAATTTTGCTGAACACTTCCATTCTTAAACTGAATTATTTGTGAACTACCTGAGGTATTATTGTACTTTTTAAACAGAAGTGTTTACATAGAGGAGGAAAGGTTTGTGAAGACCTCCTTATTTCTCCCAAGTACTTCTCTGTTCCAATTCTTCCTTCTTTTTTTTAGTTAAGTAGTTTTCATCACAGACAACTTTATTGCATTAGTTTTAGCCATGTATGGGAGTGTGCTGTTATCAAAATGTAAGTGCCACTTGATGAGGCTAGCCAGTAAGAGGACTATTCCTCTGTTATGGAATATTCCTAGGACCTTGGGGGAGGGGAGGATCCCTGGGCTGGACAGTGGGAAGGAGAGTAGGAGGTGACCTGAAGAGGTGCTCACCTGTTCTACTGTGGCTGCTTCTGGTCTTCTCTGCCCCATTTCATCTACTCTGTCTTTGCTCTTAGCACAGGAAGGATTTGGGAGGTTATTTTTCTCCTGACAAGCACAGGACACCAATTTACAGTTACTTTTCTTGTTGCTGATCTTTTATTAGCGGAATACCTGAAGAGATACTGCTCAAAGTCTTATTTTTAAGGAAAGGAATGAAGTTTTAACCAGTAATTTTTCATCTATAGAAGTTACATTTACTTGCTAAATGATATTTAGAAATGCAGAAATATACAGTGATTAGAAATCACCCTTAGCTATTATTATTATTATTATTTTTTGAGACAGGGTCTCGCTTTGTAGTTCAGGCTGGCCCTGAGCTCACTATGTAACCCCGGCAAGCCTGGAACTAAGCAATCCTCCTGTTTCTGCCTCCTGAGTGCTGGGATTACAGGCGTGAGCCACCATGCCTGGCACTGTGGTATGTGGTATTGATTGCTGGTGGGCGTGAGTCACCACACCCAACATTGTATGTGGTTACGGGATGGAACTCAGGACCTTGGGCTTGTGAGGCAGGCACTGGAACCACTGAGATAAATCTCTGGCCCCACCCTTAGCCATTATTGATGGGTTAGGATAATTCCTTTACTCATTTCAAGCATTTAAAAAATGTTAATAAGTCTTATGGTATCAATGTACACATGTGTAATCATATATATATGTATAATCACATGTATATAAAAACATTTTCTACCTGTACATACAACTGTAATAAAAACTTTTGTTAAGATTCTGTTCCTGTGTGCTCCTCACTTCTATCAGCCCATCTATTGACTTCTGTATTGAGTGTCTGTCATTACAGCTGTGTTTTAATCTAAAATGACTAGTTGGGCATTTGGTAACCTTTCACATTTCTTTGTGATAAAGGTACAATCTCAGATCTTTCCCAATTCAGTCTTGCAAGTTTGCACTTTTCCCAACATCATTCTCATGTGTGAAAATGCAGAGATTAATCTTTTCTGTGTATGTCAAGTATCTGAGACTCTAAAGTGCATCTGTTGTACAGTATTCTTCCATGTCCTTCAAGCTTTCTCTCTGCTCAATACTATATTACAGAAGTGAAATTCTAAGAAGACACATTAGGACACAAATAGGGAAATCATTGGAAAAATTACCATTTTCCAAGTATGAGATAATACTAGCCTTAGAAACTTATAAATGGTACTGTCTTTTCATTGGAGGATTGATTTGCTCAAAAAGATGGATAGAAAATGGCAAAAAACACTTGGAAGCAGAGCAGATGAGTAGATATTTCATCAAACTTTGGATGCTACTTTTAAAATGATGGCTCTAAGGATTTAAAAGTGAAATTAAAATGAGAAATTTTGCGTTGTTATTCTGAATATTTCATGTGATACCTTTTGAGTAAAGGACCCTCCAAGTAGCAGCAAAAATATATAGAGAAATTATTTATCAAGAACTAATTTATTATAGTTTTCCCTTCTTAATATTTTTTTACTGTCACAATGTACTGTTGTTTCTGAATATAAAATAAGAGAAAGAGAAAACTCTCATTCCAGTAAAGATAATTAAAGTTGGAAAATTTCATATGCTGTAGGGTAGAAAATTGAGAAGCTAAAATTTATACAAAGTACAAAGATTGGGCTAAATTGCAATCTAGGAGATGAAATTAAGCTTCATCACAGCAACATGAAAGAAAACTTCTTCAGGGTAAAAATGCCCTTGTCTGAGAAAATCTAAAATGGATCTGGTTTATGAAGGAATGTGTAACGGAAACGTTGGAAAATTGCCTTGCAAGAGATTTGCATTATACTTTAACTTAGCTAGACCTTATGATAAATGTGTCTTGAATCCACATTCAAACTTCTTCTTTTTATTTTTTTATTTTTTGAAACATGGTCTTGCTTTGTAGTTCAGGCTGGCCCTGAGCTCACTATGTAGCTCAGGCAAGCCTCAAACTCAGCAGTCCTCCTGCATCTGCGTCCTGAGTGCTGGGATTACAGGTGTGAGCCACCAAGCCTGTCACTGTGGTATGTGGTATTGACTGCTGGTGGATGTGAGTCACCATGCCCAGCATTGTATGTAGTTACCAGGGATCAAACTCAGGACCTTGTGCTTGTGAGGCAGGTGCCGGAACCACTGAGCTAAATCTCCGGCCCGCATTCAAACTTCTTACACTGGTCTTGTAACCTATTCTGTTACGCTGATGTTCAGGTTCCAGGATTGTTCCTTTGCTTGGGCAAAGAGCTCCACTCACAAGTCACACTTGCCTCCAAATATCAGTTCCTTGTAAGGCAGGGGTTCTTGGACTTTATCTATTACTATGGGTTAATGTTCATACCTTAAGTTTGGAGTGAGACAGTGGGCCAAATCTGAGCACTGCTACTGTTTTTTAAGAAATCAAGGTTTGTTGAAACAGGCCTGTCAGTATATTGATTTTTAACATTGTGGATGCTTTTGCACTGTAACAGTAGCATTTAATTGCAATAGAGGCTTTTTAAACACAAAACAATCTTATCCTGGCCCTTTATATAAAGTTTGCTATATATTTCTTGTGGGTGAGGCCAAACTCTTCATTTTAATGTGTATCAGTATGTTTAGCACTGAGAGCTTCCTTGCCAATGGTCACGGATGGCCTACTGATAGTCCTCACTACCTTTCTGTTATGGAGAAAGAGTCCCACATGCACCTCCCATAGACACACATCTAAAGTCAGTAGGATCGTCATGGTACAGGCAGCAATTTGTCTTTCAAGATGATTATCAGTTTTTTGTTGGCGCTTTAACATAGTATCACAAACTTAATGATTTGAAACAGAACACTCTTGTTATTTTTCCAGAATTCAGAAGTGTAAAATGATTTGGGAAGGCTGATTTCCTTCTCTAGACTTCAAGAGAGAAACTACTTCCTTGGCTTTTCCAGTTTTGAGAATGGCTTTATTCCTTGGTTTGCAGTCCTTCTTACCATTCTAACCTTTGATGCCATTTTCACGTGACCTGTTCTGACACAGATCTCCTAAATGTCTTTTACAAGAATGCCTGCAATTATACTGGGCACATGTGGGCATCTTCACATCTCAAAATCCTTAATGTAAGCATCCCAGCAAGATTGTCTGTGTGATATATGATGATAGATTCACAAGTATGTAGATTAAAACATGAACCTTTTGGGGGGGCTATAATTCTGTCTACCACAGATGGTAAATACTTTCAGTTCTGTCCAGATACCTTTGCTGCAACAATTTAACTGACAGACAAACTAGGGAGTATTAAGATAACTTTTTAAAGCAGTGGTTTCAAAGTTCCTATAGGTATTTGTTTATATTTTGAATGAAAAGCATGAAATACACTTAGCACTTCAAAGAGATGAGTAGAATGTTTGAGAGATGATTGAATCTTGATTGCAATGGAAAGTAAATGAATTATTTACTACCTAAGTACAATGCATATTTGCATAAATAAAGCTCTTCTAAATGAACATAGTCATTTTCTATTGCATGTTTTAAACAAAAGAGATTGATTTCACATTTTTTAACCACATGACCATTCCCACCCCATGCTAGGTATAAGACATTCTGAAAGTATTTTATGTAAATCCAATACATATGAATAATTCAAAAATAAATATAGCTTTATAAGTGATCATTCTTCCACAGATGCTTCAAATTAATTGTATCACTTGTACCAGAGGTATCTTTATTTTCTAAAATGGGATTTACCTTTTGGCTAGAGTGACTACAAGCAAAAATGAAAAAAATTCATTTAGCCTCTATACACCATGTCTGTAACGAACAGTTGTCTACTTACTAAGAACCTATAAATCACAGAGTTTCACATGTTAAAGAAGTCCCTGGGGCACTGGGGCCCCAATGGTTTCGGAGTTTGTGGGTGAATACATGATGTCCCATAGAATATTATGATTTACTTGGGTGCCATTATAGCAGTTTGACAACCTCAGATTGCTCCTTCTACATTTTTATTAGAAAGTTTTGTACCACCTTAGCCCTCTCTCTGCAGCCTTAATTATCCCTTCCTCATTTTAGCATAACTCCTTTTGTCCTTCTCTGTTGGCCTTGAGGTCTCTTATTTTCATACCAGTCCCATGTGATATTTAGCTGAGCCTTTTCTACTCCTGCTCCTACCACCCTAACAGCTTACATTTGCTTTGGAGATCTAGCACTAATCACAACCTGCATGCACAGCAAGGACTTAGAAAACAGGAGCTGATTTGTTCTTTGTCTTCCATTATTGTCTTTCTGGTGGTTTCACTCTATCCCCATTTATCTTGAACTAAAGTTCAAACACTGATTAAGTTCCTTTCTTTCTTTCTTTCTTTCTTTCTTTCTTTCTTTCTTTCTTTCTTTCTTTCTTTCTTTCTTTCTTTCTTTCTTTCTTTCTTCCTTCTTTCTTTCTTTCTTTCTTTCTTTCTTCCTTCCTTCCTTCCTTCCTTCCTTCCTTCCTTCCTTCCTTCCTTCCTT
>PVIC010016999.1:0-33277 GCA_004025085.1 Thryonomys swinderianus
TCTATAACTCTGGCTTTCTATAATTTGGGGGTAGATAATTACAGGAGGACATTGTAAAAATGCAGATCTAAGGGCCAGAGCTTCAATATATTCAGAAATTACATTTTGTGTATGTGTGTGTGTAAAATAAATAAATTTGGCTAAATATTCTTTTTGAAACACAATGTATATATATGTATATATATATATGTATATATATATATACATATATATATATATTTTTTTTTCTTTTTGGAGACAGGGTCTCGCTTTGTAGTTCAGGCTGGCCCTGAGCTCACTATGGTGCCCAGGCAAGCCGCCACGAACCCAGCAATCCTCCTGTCTCTACCTCCCAAGTGCTGGGATTACAGGTGTGAGCCACCACATCCGGCATTGTGGTATGCGGTGTTGATTGTTGGTGGGCGTGAGTCTCCACGCCCAGCATTATATGCGGTTACCGGAGATCGAACTCAGGTCCTTGCGCTCGCGAGGCAGGCGCCAGAACCACTGAGCTAACCCTCTGGCCCTATATGTATATATATTATATATATGTACATATTATATATTTTTTTCTGTTACAAAAACATAGAAATCTGTCAATGATATTTGATAGACTTTTCAAAAGCTATGCCATTATGAATATCCTATTATTTACAAGTAATAATAAAGAAATATTTTTATGGATTGGGTCGTGATATCACTGCTTCATAACTACTTGACCTGCACAAGATCTTTATATGGCCTGCGGATACCTTGCAATAGGCCATGTGGGATTTTCCATGGTCTCCCAAGAGGGAGGTCTGTATAGTTGAGGACCATGCCTCATATTTGTGATTGAAACATAAATCACTGCTTCACATATGAGAAATATGTCTAATTTAAAGGAGAATCCAACCCACAAGTCTTGTGTATTGTTACTGCAAGAAATACTACAGAATTTTAAAGTGAGATGGAAAGACTCAGTCCCCAACACATGTGGTTTCCTCAATATGGATAGACTTTGGAGAACTCGAGGCAAGTACCAGGCTAATAGTACCCTCTGGTCCCAAATAGCATCTGCAAACACAGTGCTATCTGTTGTCTCTAGCTCCTGATACTAAAGGAAATGCTATTTGAAGTGTGAGTGGGGAGAAAGGAGTTTACTCCTCTTCTTTGCTCTTGTCCCTCTTAGCATGTGCCTGTCCTTGGCACACTCTAAGAGGCACCAGCCTGTCAGACATAGAGACTTGTACCACACTTTATTTCCTTCCTCTCATCCCAGCCTTACTGCTTCCCACAGAACTTGGGTCCATATTTGTAATTTAAAAACGAGAGTATCCAGAGTCTGTTTTTCTCCCTTGACATTAACTTTTTATTCCTTAGAAACTCACAGATTTACTACCAATACAAAGAAACACAGATTAGAAAAGATGAATCATGAGTGCAGGAAGATGTACAGAAAGATTATATATTTATACATAAAATATACAAACCAGAATGTGAGTTTAGATCAGAAGCAAAAATATGTTCAGGGGAAGATGTGGAAATCTCTTCTGTGCCACAGAGAAGGAGGTGAGAAATACTTGTCAAAAATCAGGATATGCAGAGACTCATAACATGGTAAGAAGGTTAAAAAGTCCCATCTGAATATCCTCAGTAATGCTAATTTTTGATATTCAGCCGCTACTATCAATTACTCTCATAAATTATCTCTACTAGGACATTGTTTGGCAGGGAGTTAGGAGAAACTACAAAGATCATGTCTTAGTCATTTTCATGTCCCTAGCCAACAATGACAGCACAACTAAAAGCAGAAAAAAATTTCTTCTTAGTCGTTTCAGTTTATAGTTAGATCAGAAACCGAAGGGTGGAGGGACATTGTGGACTCAAAGATGCTCAAGTCATGGAAGCCAGAAAGCAGTTCAAAGCAAAGAATTTCTTGGTGTAAATAAATACCCTTCAAGGTTAGAGCTTTGGTGATGTACCTCCGACAGGCCCTACTTCTTAACAGGAAGTGAGCTATAGCAACCCATCATCCGATCACCTTTGAAACACATGGAGATTTGAGATCTACACAATAAAACATCAGCAGTGGCTGAGTCTGCCATGGTAATAAGAAAGTTGAAGGTATGTTCCAATAAGAAATTTTCAAATAGTCCATGTTTTTGCAGAGCAGCATTTGCATTAAATATCAATTGGAAATTAACATATATCCTGTTATTTAGATGTTTCATAAAATGCTCTACTGTAGTTGCTTTAACTTGAACGGGAAATGTAAGAAACATTTCTTTAAAAAGTAAATAATAGTTTTATACAACTTCTGCTCTCTGCATGGACTCAGGACAGCCTATGTTCCCTCTTGCTATTCTAATAAGTTACAAGTTCTATTTCTTTCTTCACATAGAAAGTCTGGTGAAGGTATAAACTTCAAGTCAGAGAAAACTTAACTGTCTACTTATTCCTTACTACTTGAATGATTTTAGACTTTTGAGTCTTACTTAAAGGAAAAATTGAACTGTTTTATTAAATAATCTCCAGAGATTTATATTTTATTCTAGTTGTTAAGAATTTAAAATGTAAATTTACAAACAACATTAAATCTATGACCATTTGATTTTTTTTTTTTTTTTGTGGTACTGAGGATTGAACTCGGGCCATTGTGCTTCCAAGGTAGATGAGGTACCACTTGAGCTAAATCCCCAGTCCTAAACCTTATATTTTGGTGGCACTAATGAGAGTATTCATTAGATGTGTGAGAATTAAAGGAGTAGTAAATGATACTATTTCTAATCAAATGTTATTGTTTCTCTTAAAAATAATTATTTGCATCAATATCCATTATGATAGAGGTAGTATTCAAGTTGAGGCAGTTTGGTTTTGGATTCTGGGCTCATAACCACTATATCATTCTGTGCTGCTGAATTATACCTAAGAGGAATGCTTGGATAAGGGCTCTGTGGGAAGAGGAGTGTATTTTGCACACATAAGTAACAAGAGCTGACTCAAAGACACATTTAAGAAAAGAACATACAAGTTTGATTGTAGAGAATGTAAATAATCTTTCAGACAAATTTACCAAGTACTTAAGAAAACAATGCAAAATTATTGTCAAATTGTTTCGATGAAAACAGCAGCCTCTGCATGAATAGCATATGCACATGTCATTTCAAAGGTGAGTTTTAATCAATAAAGCCAGAATCACACCTTGTTTCTCTAGGGTTCGAAGCTTTTGGAATGTATTTGAGGTTTATCATTTTTATGTCTTTATCATTTTGGAATCAAAATAGTTATGATAACTTTTTGATGGTATTGATATTGTTTAATCTCAGAAATATATTTCTCATTATTTTATTATTGGTAGATGGCACACTTAGTAATATTGAAAGTATGCTAAATTATTGTATTTTTCCTTTGCACCAGACTTTATGATGCCTGGGAATTAGAAATCAAATGGTTGGGCCGGGGATTTAGCTTAAGTGGTACTGCACCTATCTCAAAGCACAAGGGCCTGAGTTTGATCCCTGGTACCACAAAAAAAAAAAAAAAAAAAAAAAAAAAAAAGAAAGAAATCAAATGGTCGTAGAGAGATTTAATGTGGTTTTTAAATTTACATTTTAAATTTTTTTTTTTTTTTTTTTTCTTTTTGAGACAGGGTCTCGCTTTGTAGTTCAGGCTGGCCCTGAGCTCACTATGGTGCCCAGGCAAGCCGCCACGAACTCAGCAATCCTCCTGTCCCTGCCTCCCGAGTGCTGGGATTACAGGCGTGAGCCACCACAACCGGCATTGTAGTATGCGGTGTTGATTGCTGGTGGGCATGTCTCCATGCCCAGCATTATATGTGGTTACCGGGGATCGAACTCAGGTCCTTGCGCTTGGGAGGCAGGCGCCGGAACCACTGAACTAACCCTCTGGCCCTACATTTTAAATTCTTAACAATTGGAATAAAATATAAATCTCTGATGGTATGCTACTTGGAGATTATTTAATAAAGCAATTTGCATGGCCTACAAATATTCCTTATTCTGTGTCCTGAGTGGCTTTGAATGATATTTGGTTCATCTCAAATCACTCTAGTACAATATATTTGTTCAGGTATTTCTTAGTTATTTATCCCATGATCACAGTAAAAATACTCTTGATTTTGAATATTGATCAATGTGTTTCGCTTTTCACTTTGTATTGTTTACTGCTGGTATTTATGTCCTTATTTTATTCTGTATTCTATTATAGCAAATGGGTATCAGAAGTATTCTCTGGATTTGAATTTTCCCTGATACTTAAGGTCATTCCAAGTGATAGGACAATTCCAAGTCAGGGTTGGCCTTAAGCCTCCAGCCCCCCCCCCCTGCACATGTTTGAATAAACTGTTTACAGGTCAAAGAGCTGCTACAACTACTTTTGGTTGTCTCTGATGCCAAGTTATTATTTATCAAAGGAAAACAATGTGGTTTGACTAGATACAATATTTTTACAACAGTAATATTCTTGTCTCAGAGTGGTAAATAAAATGTCATTGTCCATGTTAATAAGTCGAAGGTTCAGAACAAATTAATGGGAGGCTGTGAACCGGCTGGCCCAGGAAATTCACTCTTTCCAATGAGGAAAGAACAAGGATAACTTTTTAAAATAGAGACATATTGTACTCCTTTCTGAAAAGTCCATTGGAGACTAGCATGACCTGACTCTTGTACAAAAGGATATCAGTTCAATTTAATAAGTCTGGTCAAAAAGAAGCCATTATTGTTCCCAGCTTTTAACTTGCCATTTCAGTTTATTTTTCTTAAAAATAAAACATCTCAGTGTTACTCCTGTGTACTTAGAGTAAATGACATTCAGAAACAAATGCAGCACAAGTGGAATAAATGCTGCCTGGCCACTTAGCTTTTCCCTTTACTTCACCTCAGGTAAAACAAAGAGTATATGACAAACTAGATTTTCTGATCATGTTCTCATTTTTGAGGCACTATAAAAGACAAGAAATGCAAAATGAAAAAGGATAAGATGGCATTGGCACCTAAAAATAATAAAGCTGTTTCTATCAGTTTCTGAGAATTTGGGCAAGAGGAATTTATAGGAACAAGCAAAGTGATAGCTGACCACAACACTAATATTACTACTCTCTGAAAGTGGGCATTGTATTAAATCAGAAATGTATGAGATGTAGGCAGCCCACTGTGAGCTTCTCTGGGCATGAGAAACATCAAATAAGTTTGACAGACTGTTAGGAAGATGATTTTATTCATCCTATTGCAATAGAAATAATATTCATATGAATGAATATATAAATAAAAGCAGAGAAGTTCAAGTTTCCTACAGAAAGGTAAACAAAGGAGTCATCCACAAGTTTTATGGAAATTGTGGAGAATAAAGGAAATTATATTTTCATGTAATATGCAAGAACAGGGTGCCCCTTTGACATTGGTCATTTCATAGAATATATAGATCTTTCTTGTTACTGCCTATCATCCATCTTTTGTTTTCTTCTCTCTTTATATTTTGGGTTTCTCGCATAAGAGAAACTATGGGATATTTAAGCTCATGTATCTGAATTATTTCATTTAAAATTATGGTCTCAAGGTGCATCTATTTGCCCCAAATGGCACAAATTATCCTTCTTTATGGCAGAATAGTACTCTATTGTGCCTAACTACTAAATTTTCTTTATCCATTTGTCTGCTACAAGATGAAATGGAACCAAAAGATGGGAGGAGGAAGGATGTGGGAAGAAGGATGAATTCAGATTGTCATGTACCGGTGCCAACTCCCCTCAAATAATGCAATTATTATGTGCTGTACTCATGTACTACAAAGAAATAAAATTCAAATAAATAAAGAAAATGAATTAAAATTTAAAATATATAAAAGTCAGGGCATTTTGGGAAACAAATTTAGAGAAGTTCCTAATCATTGGTTTTCCTAGGAGTACTATGCTCAGATAAATCCCAATATTATTACTACCAAATTTTCTTCAAGTTACAGAATTACAGTGTGAATATTAAAATGTAATATAACTATCAATTTGAAAAATTTATATTAATTCACAGTTGATGCAAAATAACCTTCACTTTTTTTTTTTTGAGACAGGGTCTCACTTTGTAGTTCAGGCTGGCCCTGAGCTCACTACCTAGCCCAGACAAGCCTCGAACTCAGCAATCCTCCTGTCTCTGCCTCCTGAGTGCTGGGATTACAGGCATGAGCCACCACGCCCGGCACTGTGGTATGTGGTATTGATTGCTGGTGGGCGTGAGTCACTACACCCAGCATTGTATGTGCTTACCTGGGATCAAACTCAGGATCTTGCACTTGAGAGGCAGGTGCTAGAACCACTGAGCTAAATCTCTGGCCCTACTTTTTTTTTTAAGACAGGGTCTCAATTTGTAGTTCAGGCTGGCCCTGAGCTCACTATGTAGCTCAGGCAAGCCTTGAACTCAGCAATCCTCCTGCCTCTGCCTCCCAAGTGCTGGGATGACAGGCATGAGCCACCATGCCTGGCAAGCTTTACATTTTTAAAACATACAAAGGTAGCCATTCCAACATGTGAAAGCAGAACCAAATTTACAATAATGAATGTGTCCATCATTTTAAGACCATTCCTCAGATCACATTATAATTTTTCTATTCATCATATATATATATATATATATATAAACCAGATATTTTTCATATATACACTTACTGAGGTAGAAGAACTAACATATGTATAAATCTTTCCTAAATCCAGTGGTGCAGAATGCATCATTTAGTATCTCCACTCAAGAATCAGAACAGCACTTGAATACTAGCTCTACTCCTTGGTAAATCACTTACCCTTCAAGACTTTGTAAAATAAGGATTTAATGAATGAGATTAACACAGTCACAAAATCCATGAAAAACATAGACATACTAAATTATTTATACTAGCAAAGAGATATATAAACCAAAATTCAAATGAAGTACCAGATACAATTAGTAAAAATATGAAATACTTAAGTATATATTGAACAAAATATGTACATTAATTCTATGTTGAAAAATCTATAATGCTACTAAGAAAAATCAAACAAGTTTCAAATAAATGTTTAGTCCTATCCCCTAGAATATTTGGAAAATTCTATACAGTTGAGATCTTAATTCTCCCCAGATTATTATGCAGGTTTAACAAAATCCTTCTCAAATTCCTTTGTAGACTTTTTTGTAGACATAGAAAAGACATACAAGGGAAGAAAAATGTGCTAGAAAATCTGAAATAATTATGAAAAACAATAGGAAACATGAGTTTATTTAATTTCAAAACTTTAACCTGTAATGAGTAAACAAGTGGAGTACTGGTGGTGGGGCCAAACATATGTATATATGGAACATAAAATGAAAAATAGATCTCTAAAATATGGACAATTGATTTATTGTTGGCACAAATATGTAGTATAATGCAAACTTAAATGTTCATAGTAAAAATATGAACACAGGGCTGGAGGGTTAGCTCAGTGGTTCCGGCGCCTGCCTCACAGGCGCAAGGTCCTGAGTTTGATCCCCAGAAACCATATAGAATGCTGGACGTGGTGACTCACGCCCACCAGCAATCAATGCCACATACCACAGTGCTGGGCGTGGTGGCTCACGCCTGTATTCCCAGCACTCAGGAGGCAGAGGCAGGAGGATTGCTGAGTTCGAGGCTTTCCTGGGCTACACAGTGAGCTCAGAGCCAGCCTGAACTACAAAGCAAGACCCTGTCTCAAAAAAAAAAAAAAAATGTGAACACAGACATATACCTGATATCTTAAATCTTACAAAAATATATCCAGAATATTACAGACTTAAATATACAATATGATACTGTAATTGTTTATAAAAACAAGAAAAAGCTGGCATGGTGGCTCACACCTGTAATCCTAGCCCTCGGGAGGCAGAGAAAGGAGGATTGCTGAGTTCAAGGCTTGCCTGGGCTACATAGTAAGCTCAGGTCCAGGCTGAACTACAAAGCTAGACCCTGTTTCAAAAAAAAAAATTGGATTTATTACTACTCCAAGTGTTCTTAGGTTTGATAAAAAAGCATGATTTATAAAAGCAAATAATTTCACAGATTAATTAAAATTCATAAAAGTTTTACTGTTTATTATCTTAATAATTATTAATTTTATACTAGCCAAAAATATGAGACCATTTTTTCCCAGTTCTACTAAGGGGAGAACCGAAAGTAGTCTGAAAAACTTACCTCCTTCCATTTGGATAACTGGAGCTATCTCCCAGGACTTGAATTGAGCTCCATGACTAGCCTTACCTCAGCTCGTGAGATGAGCATATCTATAAGCAGACGAGGGTTAGGCTACAGCCCAGTGAGTGCCCGTCATCCTTCTTGCAAGTACCCCTGAGGACTGTTTGCTGTTATCTTTTAATATAGTCTTCTGGCAGTGGCAGTAACTATGATTAACTTTCCTCTTAGCCAGGCCTCAACTTTGAGCTGGTGATGTTTTTATTTATATAACTATGATGAGGTGCTTCTATTTTAAAATCAATTTCTGCTTTGTATCTAAGTTCATTTAATATTGAGTATTTGCCAACATTTGAGAATACGTGCCTGTGATAAAACCCCATCCTATATATGACACAGCATAAAAGTTCAGTGAAGTTTGTGTTGCTCTCAGATTCCCCAGGATCTCTCAGAGCGATGCTCTGCCTTAAAGAGCTTCAATACCCTGAATAATTCTAGTAGACCTAGAGCCCTACTTGGGTCTCTCTTACATGTGGGGCTTCTATGGGAACATTCCTTGTCTTTACTTCCTTGGACAACATCAAGATTCTCCTCAGAATTCCACAGCATGTGGCTGTTCAAAATATCCATTGAGAGCCAGTGAAAATAGCCATTTTTAACTGGCTCTTACTTGAAGAAGGAAAACTGGAGGCCAAAGTTTGGAACCTCTTACTAGACCTTATTTTTCCCTGGTAAAATCCAAATCTCAACCTAGGGTCTACTACAGCAAACCCTCTGCACACAGACTCTACTTTTAATAGCCTCCATTTAATAGCTTGCATTTCATAACCATGATTTAATATTCTCATCTAGCCGATGAATGTTAAAACTAGCATGAGAGGGACAAAGAAAGATGAGGGAGAAACCAGAGCAGACATGTTACTTACTACACTAATTTAAGGCAATGATGAGCTGAATGAAGGCAGCTGTAGTGAAGAACTGACAAGTCTTGTACAAATCAAAACAGAATTACTTTCAGAACATGGCTTTTTCCACTGATTTTTTTTAATGTGCTATGTTTCAAACAAGAAAAAGCTATATTGTTTTCTCCTCAGGGTAAAATGTATTTTCCCACTCAAAGTACAAAACAGTCTACCTTAAATGGATATTAGTCTCATCTGTCATTTTGAAACACACCTTATGTCCAGGACATTTTTACCAATGAAGAATATTGACAGCTCCTAACTAGACAACTTCTGGGCTGTGCTACTTAATATTCTTGGGAAGTTTCCTTACTATTAAGAAATTCAGACTAAGAAATGCACTTGTCAGAGTTGATTTTTATAGTTTGGACATTTTAAAATGCTTTATTAAATTTAGGTTTGATGTGCTTTCCAATAAAGAAAAAAATTTAGTTATTCCCATTACCCTCTCTGGGTACCAGGGGAGCCTTGAAGTGCCAAGTATCTAATTGTCTCCACAGTGTTGAGTGATGGGAGGCCTCTAAGGTATCAGGGTAGCTTTACTAGACAAAAACTTTTGGTTGTCTGGAATGCTTTGCTCTGTGTTAAGGACAGAACTCACTGTATTAAGCCCATACTTTTTTGTCCAATGAGCAATGGTGGGGGTGTCAGTTATTTGCACAAGCCGTGCAAATAGTTTTGATTAATATTATGGAAATTGTTGGGTTTAATACTATTGTGTTTTCTAAATAGACAGCAGACACCAGATTGTGCCATGGAAAATAGAAATTTGTCTTCTGTAACACTGGGAAGATGATGAGAAATAAATTGATTTCTTTGCTCTGAAATATTTCAAGAATTATCCATTAATCAAAAGAAATGCATCTTTTGTTATAATGAGAGACACATGAAAATTAAAAATTATGTTTTTAACTTTTTCTTTTTTGTTTACCACATAAGAACTGAAAATAATGTAACTTATGAATTGCTTATTATTGCCTTTGGATAGGGTATGCGGCTGCTGATGAAGTTCTTAAAAACAGAGAGAAACTTTTCCTTAGGATGACATTTGTAGGAGAATTTCAAGAAAAATGAGAAAAACACAAAACAGAAAAAGAAGATGCTTTACTCTATCTTTTGGAGCAGAGCCATTTCCTGGCTTTAGGTGCAGTTATCTTGCTTATTCCATAGTTACTGTGTCTAATAATCTGGCTACAAGCGATTTATTTCTACATGATTCACTTTCTTTATCTGTGTAGGGCAGTTACTATCCTGTGCAGGAAAGTCTTTTACTATTCTTTAGAAAAATAAAAGTAGCAAAATTCAGAGATTTAAACCATTCAAGAGTTGCAAAGGACTCTAAGGTCTAGTTCACTTGAGAAAAAGATGTAGAAGTTCTACTTTATCCTTTCAGCAGAAGATGAACATGGAACATGGGTGTTTTGCAAATCAGTATTACTGGGAGATAGATGGAAGACAGCCTTCACTTTCCTACTCTCTCATATGCAGTCCGTGCTCTTGAAAGGTATCAAGGAATTCTGTGGGTCTGGTTCAACATCAGCAAAGAACAATTTCTTACTGTCATCAGTAGGAACCATTATCGAAGGCAGCTTTTCTAACCATTAGTCTTTTGACACTTACATGGCCTGGAACCTTTCAGGTAAGTGGGAGTATTCAAACAGGATTCTATAGTCTGAGTTCTGACCCTGACACTCTGGCATTGGCCAATAAGGTCTGAGCAGTACTTGCTACGGGGATGCTTCTGTTTGACTTCTGCATACCATTCCCTAGTTACTTGCTATTTAGGTCATTGCTAGTGTCATAAGGGAATTTCTAATACAGTTCATGTCAATAACATTTGTGTGAAATTCTAAGACTTTTAGCCCACTCTTTGGTATCTTTGAAAATAGAAAGGTGATAAAAGAACTCATGTCTTGATATATGAAAAGGGTTTGTACAACTGAATTATTCATAAGATTACCAGGTACAACATGACATATAGCTTTTATTAAAGGAAGGGAGTCAATATCAACAGAACCAATCAGAGCACCATTTTTCTCACTTTTATGTCTAGGACACTCAACCATATTTTTAATATTGTGAGCAGTGATTCTTTGCAAATTACTTCCAGCATCATAGCTGTGATTCTGAAGCACGTTCCCTGCTAACTGGAGTTATTGCATCCTCCCTAATCTGACCTTTCTATGGCCTGTTTTATTTGAGTTTCAAATGAATGTGAAATGGCATTTTCAGGAAAATGAATCCAGCATTATGGGATGTCAGCTATATTCACTATTATGACTTTTGCAGCACTCATTTGTATTTCTGAGTGAAGTAAAAGGTGAATTATTGTTTTATGAAACAGGTCAGACCTGTTAGAATCGCAAACACTTTGTGACGCGGAATTGAATTTCTATGCCTGGAACTCATAGCTCAATGAATTCATTAAAATCTTTTAACAGAGCAAGGTATAGCAGAGAGTGTTGTAATCCCAGCACTCTAGCAGTCTGAGGTAGACGGAGCAGGAGCATTGCAAGTTTGAGCTCAGCTGGCGCAATTTAGCGATTTAGGAGATCCTAATCTCAAAA
Organism: Thryonomys swinderianus; assembly: GCA_004025085.1. NCBI lineage: Eukaryota > Metazoa > Chordata > Mammalia > Rodentia > Thryonomyidae > Thryonomys > Thryonomys swinderianus. The sequence continues at coordinate 11,678 of PVIC010016999.1, forward strand.
TTTAAAAAAAGGGAGTGAGGAAGTATCTTTGTGCAAAAGCCCAGGATTGAATCAACAGTAGGGGGAGGGGGCTTTTAACAGGAAAAGTTTTCATTAATTTTAATGTTTTCATTAATATTAAAAAGAGTTATTAAGAAATTGGAATGCACAGCCCTGTGTTAGTTTGTGGTAGGAGCCTAACTCTCTGAATGAAATAAGTATATTCCCTTTTAATGGGCCTCTTACCTATTCCAGGATAAAGTTAACTAAGGAATGAATATGTATTGGGGAAACTATGACACTGGTTATAGATTAGACAATGGTTCAGTGGGTTATTCTAAAGAACTTCAAATGATATATAAGTTTCGCTTACTAGATTTGTGATATTACAGAAATCTATTCAATCTTTTAATTTATAAAACACAGACAATATATTTTGAAGTTCTTGTGGGCATTAAATGAAAATTGTTTTCTCTTCTTCATTACTGGCACAAAATACCCTCCCTCAGACTTTAAAGAAGATATTTTTTTTGAGGGGTTATGTTTTCATATGTTTTTTATGATTAGCTGTCTCTGTGCATAAACAGCATGGTGGAAGGACCTGGACTGGGGAAAGCTATTCCAGTCCTGGCAGCCAGGGAAGTGACTGAGGGGGAGGAGCTGGGGAAGGAGACATAACCTGCTGGGTCATGGTCCTCCTGATGCGACTCTTTCAGCCAGATCCCGTCTTCAACAGCAGGTCATCAATAGTGCTGCCATGATCCAGTGATCATAGGGACTTAGAGATAAGCACATAGGGAGCGGAGGGTCATTGCAGATCTGAACACTAACAGATTACAAACAAACTATATATCAAACTACCCACCCTATAGTAAAAGTTTGATAAATACTAGTATTTTTGTTGCTATTGTTTAGTTGTAAATTATAGAGAGCAGGAAATATGGAAAATTATGGGGTGGGAATAGTATCATATTGTAGAACAATTCCATATTGTGAATTCAAACGTTTCCACAACTAAAATACTGAATAACACACATTGTTAGTGAACCATCCAAGTTCTTTCTGATGAAATTTACTTCTTTCTTGTGTTATTTTACTTGCTTTCCTGTATTATTCTTTTGTCTTGCATTGTTTTGTTTTCTATAGTATTGTGAGATGTTCGTCCTTGTTTTAAGTCATGAAATTTTATGATTAAATAAAATCCATTATATGCTTTGTAAAATCAACATGTGTGTGCTTCAGTAGCTTTAAATGTTAATAACCTTTCCTTAGAATGTCATGAAGTGAATAACATGAGTATAAATCAATAAAACTATTTAGAATGGGGCCGGAGGGTTAGCTCAGTGGTTTGCAAGCACAAGGTCCTGAGTTCGATCTCTGGTAACCACGTACAATGCTGGGCATGGCGACTCTAAAAACTATTTAGAATAGGAGTTTTCATTAAGATAATGAACTCACAAACATTTGTCAAAATCTGGATTATAGCTTAAGAATTAATATTGAGGGCCAGAGGGTTAGCTCAGTAGTTCCAGCGCCTGCCTCACAAGTGCAAGGTCCTGAGTTCGATCCCCGGTAACCACATATAATGCTGGGTGTGGAGACTCACGCCCACCAACAATCAATGCCGCATACCACAATGCCAGACGTGGTGGCTCACGCCTGTAATCCCAGCACTCAGGAGGCAGAGACAGGAGGATTGCTGAGGTTGCGGCGGCTTGCCTGGGCACCATAGTGAGCTCAGGGCCAGCCTGAACTACAAAGCGAGACCCTGTCTCAAAAAGCAAAAAACAAACAAACAAAAAAAGAATTAATATTGAATGTAAAGAAAGTACTGAGTCCAGGTTTACATAATAACATTCTGCAATTGATGACAGTCTCCTGTAACAACGGATTATAGTATGTCAACCATCAGTCTGTGTTGGGAAACACGTCCTTTACAAAAAGAAAAATCACAAAAAACTGAAGGCCCATATACACCAGATACCAATATATAGTACAGAATAGGTAAAATTAAGATTCATGTCTCTGTAACCTTATCTTTGTCTTTAAAAGTAACCAAATGTGTGTCATAATTACTGAATGTGTATCAGACAAAGTCATAAATTTGTGGTTTCCATACTTATCAAAAAGATCTTATGTAGTGATAATCATATATTAGTATCCTTTGGTCCAAGTAATATAGAAAAAAATATAAAAATGGAATAAATAACCATGTAAGATATGTACAACCTATTCTTAATTCAAATTCATAAAATAATGTTATCTCTAAAATTCTTTTTTTTTTTTTTAAGACAGTGTCTTGCTTTGTAGTTCAGGCCCTGAGCTCACTATGTAGTCCAGGCAAGCCTGGAACTCAGCAGTCCTCCTGCCTCTGCCTCCTGAGTGCTGGGATTACAGGCGTGAGTCACCACGCCCAGCACTGTGGTATGTGGTACTGACTACTGGTGGGCGTGAGTCATCACACCCAGCATTGTTGTATGCGATTACTGGGGATCAAACTAGGGGCCTTGTGATTGCTAGGTGAGCACGGGAACCACTGAGCTAAATCTCCAGCCCTCTCCAAAATTCTATTTGAAAGGGTCAAATAATGTACAAACAGCACAGCAGTACCTAAAGATTTATTCCAAATAGAAATAAAAGAAGAATTAAAAAGTAAATCTCTATTTATATCTGTAAATAGTAAGTTCAACTTTTCTGAATACATGCAGAGCAAAACCCTGGGGATCCTGAACATTGTGCCTGTAGTATATGTGTATCTATGAATTTGGCTAAAATTAAACAATTTTATTCAATTAATATAAATTGGTGTATATATTTGTGTAGTCTAAAATTCCAGTAGGAAAAGTTTTTATATTATTGACACAGAAATAAATTTTTAGTTGAGGATTGCAGATACAATTTTTAAGTAGAAGTAAACAGAAAAAGAATTTTGATGAGGCCGTTCATGTAAATGTCTTGGAAGATAAAAGGATGTAGAGTTGATATGAAATTAAATTATGAGTTTCTGTCACATAAATTGTCAAGAGGGCCAAGTGTGATTCACACTCATGAAGTGGAAAATGGCAAAGTATAGAAATAGAAGGACTCTTTACAAAACACCAAATTGGAAGGCAGAAATGATCACATCAGACACTAGGTGTTATAGTTACTTTCCTATCACTGAGACAAAACATCAGCCATCTGCAACTTAAGGGAGGAGAGTTTTATTTGTCTTATGATTTTCATGAGTTCTCTATGGTTGGCTGGCTCCAAGGTAGAAACAGATGTTAAAAAGGATTGAGAAAGGACAGCTGCCTATCCAATGAAAGCTAATATTAGAGAGAGAAGTTGGCAAAGAAAATACACTCCTCCAGGTTATACTACCAGTGATCTGTCTCTTCCAAACATGACCTGCCCCCCCTGACACACTGAGCTATGAACTCAGAAGTGGATGAATATTTGATAGTTATAAACTCCTATAATCTAATTACTTAAAAGCCCCATATATGAACACCTGAGACTAAGGGAGATTTTAGATTTAAACCACAACAGTAGGTTAGGAACCTGTTGATCTTATTATGAGGAAATGACCTGTTTAATCAGAGACTATAAAAAATGATACATGGAAAATTCAGAAATCAGTGAGAAATCTTTATTTTTTTCTTTACAATCACCCATATCCATGTTATTTATTTGGATAAGTTCCTGTAAAAAATATCTTAAAGCTTTCATAGTTAAATCATGAGATGTGGTCAAACAGTTGGTGAATCGTTACATTAAGCAAAAAATACTATTGCAAAAGACACACTGCCCTAAATCCTCTTCATTATACTTCCTTTCACTCTGAATACACTTATTCTGTCACTCTTTCCCTTTTCCAAGGCAATTCTGGAAGTTCTCCTTTGAGATGATCCCTGGATGCTCTGTCAGGGCCACCTTGACATCCTGAATACATTCAGTAGTCATTGTACAGTCATTTTAACTTTGGAGAAGAGCCAGCATTGTCATGCTGCTTGATCAAGTAAATAAGTAGATGAGAAAAAAGACTAAAATACAAATGAAAAGACTATAGATAACCTGGATAGCAATAATAAGTAATCAACAACTAAAATTCTAGAAGAAGAAAAAGAGACTTACAGAAAGTGTAAAGACAGAATACCTGAAAAATATTCTAACTTGATGAGTTCATGACACCCAGTACTCCAGTAGCATCCAACAACCAGTAGTAAAATAAGCACTAAAAACAGCACAAGTCATTTGGTAAGCAAATTGACTTGTATTAGTAAAGAGGAATTATTAACAACACTAGAGGGAAAATTATGTTTCATATAACATAAAAATAAGATGACTGCTTATTTCCCATCAGAGACTATGCAAACAAAAGACATCATGCCAAGTGAATGAAGAAAAGAACAAAGTCTGCATATAGTATCACTCCAAAAGCAAACAACAACAAAACCCCCACAGATCTACAGGAATTAAATCTATAGGTACAAAGACTTATAAACAATTGCTAGAAACTAATGAAAAGGTGAGGTTACTGACTACAGAGGAGCACAAACGAACTTTGTGGTGTGATTGAAAGCAAGAGGGTAATGGTAGATGCATGACTGAATACATTAGTAAAAGTTTACAGAATTATTATTATTATTTTTTTTAAGACAGGGTCTCTCTCACTTTGTAGTTCAGGCTGCACCTGAGTTCACTATGTAGCCCAGGCAAGCCTCGAATTCAGCAGTCCTCCTGCCTCTGCCTCCTGGAGTGCTGGGCTTACAGGCTTGAGCCACCAACCCCAGCTCGAAAATATTCTTGAAGTAAATTCTTTTAAAAGGCACATTTGGGTGATTTTCTTTGTTATTTTGAAATTTGTCTTTTCTGTTAAATTTAACATTCAAGTACTTGCTTTTATCATAAAAAGGAATATCTAAGTGCAGGATTTATTCATTCCCCTGTATCCCCTTGCTTTTTTTTTTATCCCAATGATGATAGTCCGAAAAGAAATTTAAATCTCAGTGGGTAAAGGAAAATTCAAGATCCTGAAATTTTTCAAAATACATGAGTTTCTTCTATAGTAAGAAAAATACCTGTGTGTTCAAATTAGAAATTAATATCTTTTGAAAAAACATAGCTCAACTTCCTTCAGTGAATTCTTAGATTACAAGTTTGAGCATTTTGTCGTTTATATTTGCTTTTCCAGCACACTGCCACACACCCTTTCTGCAGGGCAGACTGCCGTGCTCTCCGAGTGCTCTCCTGGTAGTTGACCATAGCAGCAGAGGGATTTCTCTTCCTGAGCAGAGAAGTTCATTTTCCTGCCCACATTTAGCCTGGGCATGACAAATAGCAGAGACCCATCCCGAGCTTAGTTCACAGGTCAATCCCACTTTCCAAGTTTGTCAAATGAGGTCTGACCTATGACCTGTCTGTCTCTGGGAAATAAAGAACCAGAAGGAAATGAACTTAGCCCACACTTGGCCCTATTTGGTGGCCCGCTTGGAAACTGAGAATGCAATCATTATTTATTCTTAAGTGGGTCACTGAGTGCCAAATATACTCTTCTGCATCCTATTAATACATTATAACCACTCCTTAATTGGAAGATCTAATTGCATTGAAATGAGAAGTAAAATAAGATAGCCCAAAATGAGCTTTTTCACATTAAGAGGAGCCTAACTGAAAGTTTTGCATACTTATGTAAATTTAATAAAGATTGGGCCTACATTTTCTGTCATAATTCCTCATATAGTAACAAAATATTTTCAGTCATAGCAAGGTATGCATAAAAAGTAAAAAGAAAATGCTCATTGTTAGGTCTATAGACTGAAGTTCTAGACTCGGTGAAATTACATATATGCTTATAAAATTTTATACAATACAATGTAAATCTGGAGTGTCTAATATAATAGATCAATTAATTTTTGTTATCTAATTCAAATGTACGAAAATTCTTTTATTAAATTAAATGTAAATACCTAGCTCTGCAACTACACTTTTACCATATTTTATCATATTTCCTTGGATATATTAATGAATGTTACAGGAGTCAGATGTAAAGGGGCACAAGGCTGGGAGGACGCAGTCCAGGGCTTGGGTCCCAGCACTGTCAGGATCAGCTATGGGAGACTTAAGAATCTGTGCAGGAAAGCCGAAGGACTGGGGCCCGAAGCTCAAGTGTCTATGGCAAAAAGCGGAAGGACCTGAGCCAGCGGGCTGAGGCATCTGCTCTGGAAAGTACATGTGAGATGAAGACAGGGACTGAAGTTTTCAAAGGAGAAAGGAGAGCTGTCAAACTGCCTTAAAAAGAAAAAAATATAAAACTCAAAGAAAAGTCACCACAGGAAGTCACCTTGAACTTCCTTCAAGGAAGTTCAGCACATAATCCTCCCTTCCAGTTACTTTTTTTGTAGCTTTACCAAGTACAGAGCTAACTCAGCCCAGTTCAGTGCTCCCACCAAAGTTGGCCATCATTAATCATACCTCTTCCACCAAGCATTATACTAAAATTAAAGTGGATCAGAGATCTAAATATTAATCAGAAATGCTAAAGCTGATGGAAGATAGGAAGAATGTGGTGACACTGACATTGCAAAAGTCTTCAAAAACAAAATCTCACCAGCATGAGAACTAGGTATATACCTGAAAGAATTACAAGATTAATAACACAGCAATGTTTGTGCACCTTATTTATAGCAGCTCAGTTTATGATAGCTAAATAGTGGAATAGCCCAAATGCTCATCAACTGGAACCTGGATAAAGAAGGTGTTTGTTGTTGTTTTAAATTAAATTGTGTATCACTCTGTCATAAAGAGTATAAATTTGAGTTCTTTATACTCAAATGGGTGTACTTTGAGGACATATTCATAAGTGAAATAAGTAAGAGACAGATATGTTATTACCATATCATCTCTCTAGTTTGAGGAAAGGAAGGGGTGAAGGAAAAGTTCAAGTGTGTCTGCGTTAAATGTGTCACACACATACATCTCATAGCACGCTATAAGACCCCATAAGGAAGATGAAGATTGAGCACACTTTCTCCTGTCCATAAAGACTTACCTATAGCTGTCAGCGTGACTCCTGCTCCCCCCTTGCTCATGACCCCTTCGCTTGTCCAAGAGCTGACCACATTAGGTACTTATCCTTGTTCCCCCCAGGGTCAAGGAAAACACAATAGGACTCTGAGTCCCCACAAGTGGAGCCTGGGTGGGCAAGGCTAGTGGGCTGGTTCCCACAGGTGTCACAAGGCTGAAGAAGCCACAGGTGATGGCAGCAGCATCCTGCTTTTTCTTGGGACCTCAGGCTATTGGATTGTGGTCAGTGGATCACCCCACCAGGAATCCCTCAAGGACATTCCCCCACAGACCAGAGCCAATTTAGAAGATAAAATCATAAGGTTTCAACTGGGCTGTATATCCAGCCAATCAGAGCTAACCACATTGTACCCAGACCCTCTCTCTGTTCCCTATATAAGTGTGCGTCACCCTCAATAAAAGTGAAAATGTTCTCCAAAACCTTCCCAGGATTGCATGGTGACTCCACATCTCACCTCCAAACCCTGCTCCACAGTGATAGCTGCAGAAGACAACAAAGGTGTAAATGAGTTCCAACAGATATGGTCAGTTTGGTGAAATAGGAAATTATTCAAAAGGAGAAAAGGAAAGGGAGCAGAATGTAAAGAAGGGAAAGAAAAAAATTTATGGTTAAATAAAGGAAACAAAGGCCAGGGATTTAGTTCAGTGATTCTGATGTCTGCCTGGCAAACATAAGGTCCTGAGTTTGATCCCTGGTACCACGTACCACAGTCCTGGGCATGGTGGCTCATGGCTGTAATCCCAGCACTCGGGGGGCAGAAGGAGGAGGACTGTTGTGAGTTCAAGGCTAACTTGGGCTACATAGTGAATTCAGAGTCAGTCTGAACAAAGTGAGAGCCTGTCTGAAAAAAATTTTAGGAAAGGGAAATTAAGTTTAAATATATATAATGATGTCAGGGGCTGTAGGGAGGACAGAGTAATGGAAAAAATGAGAATATGTATCATGTACAGTAATAAACTCTGATGTTGAATGTGGTCATAATGTATGTATAAAAAGGAACCAATAAAATAAATTAAAATCACTTGATAAGTTAAAGTCTGTACATATGTTTATTTTATGCTTTTTGGAGAGCAAAAAAAATGTCTTATTAAGTACACATTGTACCATCTTTATATCATTCTGGAGCACAGAAACCCTTTAGATCATTGTATTAACGCTAATTTCTCCTCCGTGTCAAGCATTGTGCCAGGAACTCATTCTGTAGTCAAGATTACCAAAGCGGATTGGAGAGTTCATAATGCCATTGGCAGGATCTCTGATGAATCAAAGTAGGTACTAACAAACTGCAGTATTTGGTCTAATAGCAAAAGCTGAGGACTTCACTAATTAACGAGGGATAGAAGTGGGTAAGGGGAAGAAGACACATTAGGTAGGAAAACGTGGAAGCAAAGGAAGGGATTTGTAGAAGTGGTTGGGACATGAACCAGTTCTCCAGCGAAGAATTCCAGGGTTCCTGGAGCAGAGTGTGGTAGAGTGGAAAGCGGCTGTCCTGAGGTTACAAACAAACTGGATGTACGCTGTGAAGGGTGGTTCCTTGCCAGAGAACTCAGAATCATCAAAGCGATCCTCCTGCCTCTGCCTCCCGAGTCCTGGGATTACAGGTGTAAGCCACCATGCTGCACCAGAATCACCTTTTTGACACTGCAGATCTCCTTTTAAAATCTTTCATCATGTTGACATCTGCATTTGGGGGCAACTACTCTGTGATAGAGAATTAATTTAAAGAAGAGACTAGATTTATGGGGAACAAACTATTTCTTTAAAAAATCTAAGAACTCATTAAGGGCTGCATCAGAAACACTGCAATAAAGATAAAGTAATTTTCAGATTCTACAAGGAGATAAATTCCACAGGAGCTCATGAAGTGTGAGTCGGTAGGGTGAGCTAATGGAGCTTCCTTGGTTTATTGCTTGTGTGATAAGCTGGGTGGATGGTCTCAAATGGCAGTTACAAAAGGGAGGGAAGATAGAATTAAGAATAGTCCTAGTAAAAAATGTGAAAACACTATATGGGAAATGAACTACAGCTAGTTTATATAGCTTAGGAGAATCTGTGGCTTCTTTCTGTGTTATCATTAACTGAAGAAAATTGAGTTTATTTAACATAAAGTTAGCAGAGGGGACAGATGATCCACTAGGGCTAAACAGGCTCAGGGCACAATTGTGGCTTGGGATGAACTGTGTAAAATGAAGCATGTTTTTGTTAAACTCATGAACTTTACTTCTCCCATCTTATTTTGTCTAGTGTTGTGAGCTAATTACATAGAGACTAAGAGGGAGCCTGACAAACAGCCTAAGCTCAACTTAAGGGGTGAAAATCCTTTACTTTCCTAAGCATATGTAGCATTTTAAAACTGCATGTTATTTAGTACAAATTAAATGAGCATTTGTAAAATCACACCTTTTATAAAGTTACCAACTTGGTGTTTACTTCTAAAGTTATTTATCCAAGTCTTTGTAATTACTGATTTACTCCTGTGTCCATTATAATTTGTATTCGACTTAATGTTTTATTTTTATTTTATAATGTTATGAAATTCTAGGAACAACTTTTATTTTTCTTTGCTGATAGTTTACTATAAATTATAAAATAGAATCTTCTTTTAATAATTAATCCAGTGTATAATTTAGCAAAAAAGAATAACCTCAATATACTCCATTAATTCTGATATAGCCATTGCTTTCACCTAAGATCCAAGGAACTTATTTCAAGGTAAAATCATATGCACATACAAATATAACAAATCATGGGAATCTCCCTGGTCATCATATTCTATATTATGAGGGAATGTAATTTAATCCTTTCATTTGATTATTTTAAATATTTAACAAATACTTTGCTGATTATTGAGTTGTGGACACTGTTGTAGGTGCTGCAGTGTGACAGTGGATATCGTTACTGCTTTTGTGTGTATTATATTGTAACTGGTTATCATAAAGAAAATCTCTCCAGCTCTATTGTACAGCTAAAGGAGGGGGGTAGAAGTATATCTTATCTTAGATAACAGACTGTGAAATTATCAGTTATTAAGTGTGTAGGAGAGGTATAAACTGGTTTGACAGCTGTTGGGTATACATTTTTTACCTATAATAGGAATATGATGAAAGAACACAGTGAGCTCTAAGTGCATGTGTGTGTAGGGTTTTGTCTCAGAGTTAGTGATTGTCATTTTAGGGTGTGAAGAAAGCTGATCAGAAAGAGAACAAAGGCTGGAAAATGTTGTAGAAAAGTGGTAAAAACTGGGTAAAAAATTGCATCAAACTTTTAATTACCTATTATCTCTGCATATTATTATACAGCTGTCAACACTTCTGATGACGAGTTCTAAGTTAATGGGTATTATTAACAGAACTTTATATAAAATTTTCATTCATAAATCAAAATTTAGAAAAAATAATAAAGAGGTGTGGGTTGATATGAAGAGGACTCAGACATTTTTGTGAAGCCAAAATTATTTTTTAATTTCAACAGGAGAACACAAAGTTCATTGATAATCTATGAAAATTCAATAACTCCTGTGTAGTTTTCTCCAATGTAAAGTTCCAGGCATCTAAGTTATTATAGAGTGACACTTACTTAAACTTGATTAAAGATATTTCACCTCACTTTTAAAATTGGAAATTCCATTTTTAAAATGTCCATACTTTTAGTTTCTGTTGAAGTCTAGCAACTGGAACTTGAAATTCTGCATCTCAGAAGTTGACTGGCATGCGGTAGGAATCCATTCAGATGTATTTTTGGTTCCCTATCCAGTTCTTTTCCTTATTTATAATACATTACCCATGACAGCATTTGAATTCAGCAACCTGTCTGTGCTATAAAAATGAATGGATACATTGCTGCTATGAGTTTTCAGCTAGTGGTTAGTATACCTTCCTTTCCCTTTGATGCTTATGAGTACACTTTACACACTCCTTTATCAGCTGGGAAGCAGATATATTTTAAGATTCCAAATACAGTGCTGTCAAATGAGAAAAAATAAGCATAAGAAAAGAAATAGTGGTGGATAGACACATGCAAAAGCACACAAGTGAAAGTACATAAATTTGTTCTAAAGGAAGAATTTGAAAATTACCCAACGTCCACATTTCTAGTGTACTGAGGAATTTTTACAAAAACATGCATTCTTGTAACACTTCTCCATGTTTAAACGTAGCAGATTCAGTACAGAAAAACTCCTTATATTCCTTTCCAATCATTCCTCACCTACTGTACACATTCTTCTGAGGAAAACATATTTCTTATTTCTTTCTCTGAAGTGTGGTTCTTCTTGTTCCAGAAGCATCACTGAGATAGGATTATACACTTGTTGTCTTCTGTGTCCATAATATTTTCAGATCCATTCATCTCACTGGATGCCGAAGTCCCCAGTTCCTTTCTATGACACTGGATAACAGTAATGCCTAATTATATTGCAAATTGATTATAGTTACTTCCATTTTAGGACTTTTTTATGATCTTGTTATGGAAATTCCAGTGCAAATAGTTTTCTGAACATATTTTCATTTGAGGGGAGAGTAAATAGGTAACTGAAAATTTTGTATTATAAGGGATGGATATTTAGCATTTAAAAATATTCAAACTATCTTTCAAAATTTGATCATTTCACATTCCTAACAACAGTATGTGATAATTATACTTACTCAGCTTGCCAATCAACATAAGGTGTTACATTTTAAGTATTATCAAAAATCTAATGAATATATTGTAATAGTGTATGACAATTTTATTTTTTTCATAATCAATAGAACATAATATTTTAATTGCATCAAATGGTCTTATGTTCTGTTCCAAAAGTGCTTATGTTCTGTTAAGATTTTTTGGAGCACATTTACTCATTTTTGTCACTGGATAGTTTTTATTTTTGTTCATGTTATTTATTATCCCTTTACATGTGCCTAGTACATTTAGTGTATCTAGACCTATAAATAGATATATGACAACTTATATTTTACTTTTATCTATCTAATGTAATTAATATTAATATAAAGACATAAATGTACAGATTTTAGTATACTCTCGATTAGGTACTAATTATACTCATTGTCACTTGATGGGGAAACAATATCAATTTGATAGCATTTAGCTGATTATCATTTATTTGTTATGGTTTGTACTTTTCTATTTACAGAAAAAATTTTGCCTAGAATCAGGGAACTAGCAATGTTTTGGTGGGCTTTATATTGTCTCCAAATAAATAATACTTTCCTTCTTTTGGCCTAGAATTAAAACATTATTTTTAGTTGTGTCTTAATATTTTTCTTCATTTTATTAATATTTTATCATATATGCATATACACCTGAATGAAATTTTTGTTGTACTGAGGGTTTATGGCCTTAAGACAATCATATTTAATTTTTATGCCTTATTTTTATACTTACATATGTGTGTGTATATACACACACAAATATATATATCATAATATACTATATATAATACATATATTATATATATATTTGAGTGGGTTTTTTGTTTTGTTTGAGACAGGGTCTCACTTTGTAGTTCAGGCTGGACCTGAACTCTCTACATAGCCTAAGTTAGCCTTAAACTCTCAGCAATTCTCCTGCCTCTGCCTCCCAAGTGCTAGGATTACATGCATGAGCCACCACACCCTGCTACCCTTATATTTTTAACACATCATGAATTAAAGATTAATTTATTGCTTTTTATGAGAATATAATATTCAATTCCACAGCTAGGACTTATTTATCAATTTTCTGGTCAGTGGATATATTTTCCACTTTCTAATACAATCTTTGCTTCTGTTGATATTTTGAACATATCACCTGGAACAAAAACACAGGAGATTCTCTAGAGTGTATAGAATTGAATTGCTCATTCTGTAACATAAAATCAACTTCAACTTGACAAGATAAACTGTTTACCAAAGTACTTGTAAAGATTTAAACTTTCGTCAACAGTTTATGATGGTTCCTATAGCTATATTTCTTTACTGGTTCTCAACATGGCCTGCCTTTAATTTTTGTATGCTAATACTTGATATATAGGTTTTATATATACCATATGTTTATTACACTTCTGTAACTCTGTTTTAGCCAATTATGCCTTAATTGTAAGGAATTTGGGAAGGTAAGGGAAATGACCCCATTTAATCTGCTAAGTTTCTTGCTGAGAATTAAACATGTTCAAATTTTTAAAGTGAATGATACCAAACATTTCCTTCCTTTGTGTCATAGGTACTATAGGTACTGTCATTTCACTTTTGTCTCCACAAGGCAAAATCAAACTATTGGCTGGACTGCAGTCCCCACAGAGACCATAGGAAAGAATCTATTTTCTTGCCCTTTCCAAATTCTAAAGCTACCTATAGTAGCTCATGGATCTCTTCTTGTACATTCAAAACCAGCAATAGTAGGTCAACATTTTCTCTTCTGTCCCTGTCTTTGATTCTGCATTTCAATTCTGGTTTCCAGTTATAGACTTGGTTACTGCAACAGGTCCACTTGGTGTAGATAGTTCAGATAATACATGGCCTATTGACTACCTCCCTAGAACATTCATTTCATTTGCAACCTCTTCTGCAGGTCATGCCATGCATTTGAGAACTCTAGGGATCATCTTTGGGTATCATTATTCTGTTTACTACAGTGAGGTCTAAGAGTCTAAACCCAGTTCCGTAAGATTTCCTGACAGTGGTACACCTCAAGATATCATGTTAATAGTGTCCTTAGACTAAGGGGGCAGAGGTTGTGAATGAAAATGTATTACAGTGTGAAAATTGATATATTGTGGCATGGTATCCTGATGACAAGTGTAAGAAAAACATTACAGAGCTATAGGACAGGTGTAGACCTCTGGAACTGCACATGTAGAAATGCCGTAACTTGCCTCTAATAGTTTGTTGTATGAATACATTCATTGTGAAAATTTAGAAAATTCAGAAAAACAGAAAGGAAAAAATAAGAATGATTATATGAAAATATTTCTCTTTGATATATTTCCTTATACATTCGTGGAGAACAAAATGAGAGTCATCAGTAACTTTATTAAGTTTATTTTGCAAAATTAATATATTCATTAAAATTCATTAGGAATACCATTTTAAGAATAAAATATACTTTATATGGCATATTATAAATATATCATAATTTAGGTTCATTTAAATTGGTAAGTTAAACTACATACATTACTGGTAGAGTCTTTTTCACTTCATGATCCAAGATATGATCAGAAGTCATGTTGCAAAAGTAGTAGTTTGTGAACACAGGGACATCTTGTTTGCCAGCAGCCATTAATCAGAGTGTAAAAGGAAAATGTATCCTTTATTTCTCTATTTGATAGTCATGTAACACCTCCTACTTCTCCAAGCGGCTGTCAGTTGGAGACTGTTGATGTGCTGGCTGATTTAGCTCACAGATAAAGGCCAAAGCTGAGAATGCTTCAGGTGAGATGGATAAAGTGATTGGAGTGTCGCTGTCTCTGAGTAATTCCCTGAGAAACTCGGCACAGACCCAAGACAGGACAGTCACCCTCTTCACTCACAGTATGAAATGAAGTGGGCAGAGCTGGGCCTTCAGTAATTACCAGTCGTAATTGCTGTCACCTTTTCCAAACACATTTCAGACTTTTCACAGCTTGATGAACAACTGAAAATTATCTACTTAGTTTATAAATGAAACAGAGGAAGATGGTCATCCTCATTCCTTGTGTAATCTGCACAATTTATTGCAGGAGGTTTAAGCGAACTACCTGATAGGAAACAAAAGCAGGTGTCCTGCTGCCCACTCACTGCAGTGCATGAATTAGAGCACAAGGCTACAGTCTCCTTCCAGCCAAGTCATCACCCTGCATTTCTCCTTTCTTAAAGTAACAATAGTCCTGGAAGATGTAGTTTAGGAGGTAAAGGTAGTAGAAAGCAAAATAACTTGGGTTTTTGTCTGTTTCTTTTAAAAAGAAAAACATAAACGTAAATCAAGCTCCTTGAACATGTGAGAATCTTCCACAGTGTTTTTAAAGAAAAAAATTATTCTGGATCAGATGACTCTATTCAAATTTAAGAGTACTGAATTATTTCTCCATTGACCAAGATGATAAAATCATGGCTTATGAGATTCTATGCCTGAGAAAATAAAAAGAAAACATTTGCTTTCAGTTGCAATAAAATTCATATTTGTGAATCCCAGTTGTCACATTAAAGAGTTTTGTGTCTGCTCATTTGAAAGCTACTTACATTAATTCATTCTGTATAAACTCCACAGGAAGTTGGTCAAGTATAACATCAATTTATAAGACCTCATTCAAGCGTGGAGTATTTGGTTGTCCCCCTTTTTTGGTCAGAGGTTTCTTCGTGATTGTTTTAAAGGAAATTACTCATGCTCCAGGAGATACATGGAGCAAAGAGCTGAACTTAGCAAAGAGCTATTCTGTACCCGCTGTGATCACCATTGTTACTTTCCAAAAAGGAATACAGTCTTTAATGATGATACTGTTATAAATGATAATAAGAATTTTAAGCATTCATGATATGCAAACCCTTGTGCAAATATTTTTTTGGATTATCATATTTTTAAACAAAAAACATTTAGAGATTCAAAGCTCTGATTTCATTGTCAAATTTAGATTTGTGTCATGACTACTTTTGACGAGATCTAAAATGCCCAAAGAGAAAAAGGATTGGGAGTCATACGAGTCAACAATACAGTCATTCATTCTTTTCAGGAAAAGTTAAAAGAGGTAAAAGAAGTATTGTACTTTTACCATTAATCATGAACTTTACTTCCTCGCCCCGCTCTAGCAACAGATGTATTTTTATTTATTTTATCTCCCTTTTTAGCACATGTTTATGATATATATATATAAATTTCAAGTAATTGATATATATATATATATACACACACACACACACACACACACATATTCCATTGATTTACCTTTAGTCCTTTTATGTAGTGTAGATGAATCTCTAGCACGTGGCTAAAATCTTGCCAGAGAAGTCTCTATTTCTGGACAGTCACCTACTTTTCCCTGAAGGTCCTTCAAGTCATAGATGCAAATGAGAAGATTGAAGAGCAGAGGTGAAGAATATACAGTAGGATTGATGATGGAAGTTAATTGGATACTTGAAGTTGAAGATAAAGTTATTGTTTCCCTGTGTTGAAATAAAATACTCCATAACCTGTAATAGTTTTACCATGCAATCTGCTCACTTCTAACATCTGCACCCTGAAGAGTGGCTGACCCTCTTGTATGGTCAGAAAAAGAGTTAATCAGACTATGAATAACGATATCTTACTTCGAGTTTTCTCAGAAGTATGTACATTTTGAGGAAAACACGTAATTTCCCTTCAAAGAAGCAATGAATTCCCATCAAATCTATCTCCTTGTTATTGTAGCTCCATTAGTAGTAGCATAATCATCTTCAATAATAATATCTATTTATAACACAAATTCTACACCACATGAGAAAATGATGCATGATTTTTATTTATCTCATTTAATCTTAATTCTTTGACTACTAGTTATCAGTATATCTGTTTATAAATAGGAAGACATTGAGGTATAGAGAATTTTAGCGACTGACTTAAACTCACACAGGTAGAATATATATGAACAGGAATGTGCCTAAATTTTCTATTATTGTCTTGGGAACACCTTGCCAGTGTCTGAGAATTCACAAGGCATTACACGGTGTAGCTCTGTAATGTGGAGATTGTTCTTTTGGGACTTAAATGCTGGAGATGTTATATAGCCTATGAAAGATATTATAGCTTCATGAACTTCATGAATTAATTTTCTGTAATCTTCCAAACAGCCAAGGAAAACTGTTTTAGGATATTAGAATTATTTCAGCTTTTACCAAACATTTAGCTAGGTAGTAAATTGTGATGGGCAACCCTTTCATACTTTAGTAATAGATAAATTAATCCAGATATTTTACAAGCAACAAGATCCACTGGCATTATATAGAATTAATCCATGATGTGAAAAAAGAAACTAGACTTTGGTATTACAAGACATTGTGAATGATTATATTATGTTAATTTTAAAAATCGCTGTCTTCTCAAGCTTTATTTAAAGTAAAATGATTATATAGAAAAATGTTCCTCATTGCCAATATTTGTCTAAAATTTAGTATAGTCTATTAAGAATATGGAATGATTGATTTTTCAGTACAGCAGATTCCCTAATGGGAAATTATGAATGTTTATTTTGGATATTTAAGTTACTATGCTAAAAGTAAAAAGAACATGAGCATCTTTGTATTGATCATTTATGACTTTTGAATTTCTTTATACTTGAAAACTGTCATGTTTTTCTCCTTCAAGCATTTTCATTTTTTTACATTTTAAAATATCTAAGACTTTTCTTTCCCCAGAGATAAAAGTTTTCAGTTGTAATGAATGCCCATAAGATGAAAAATGTTTTAACAAAGATGGTCATATGGGAAATTTTTTCAATATATATGATTACAGTAATGTGAAGGATAATTCAAAATCTGCATAAATTTCACACTTTGTGCAAAGTTCTTCAAATTTTCAACTGCAAACCATGAGTGACTATTGTTTTCTGTAATCCACAATCAAACTTCTAAAATATCACTGTTTACCAGACAGAGAAACTAACTATCTTTAATCAACGTGCTGTTGGATATGTGGGTCCTACATTTTAACAGGTTTCTAATTATTCTTTTCACACTTCACCTAGCTTTCTTCCCTTTAGTATTATCTTCTGGGAGGAAAGAGATAATCTTACTTTGTGGAAATCCTGAAACCGGAAGTTACAATTTATAAAGAAGTGATGCATTCTAATTTTCTCCTTGAAATTATTTAATCTTTTTAATGCAGATTACATTAATTTATTAAAATGATTTAATAGTCTTAGTTCCAAAACATAATAATATAGAGAGACTTTCAAAGACCAAATTATGGACACTTTCAGCAGTTTGGTGATGATAAAAATTTGCATGATGAAAAGTATATTGGAAAAAAATATTTAGACCACAAAATTAATAATTCCCACAAGGTAAAGTATACTGGAGATAGAAATAAGAAAATAGTTTAATCCAAGAGAGATAGAGTGGGTCCTGAAACATAATTAGTTGGATACTTTTTACAATGAGTCAGTAAGATCAGATAAACAACCTGGAAATTAAATTAAAACAAATATGTGATTATCAACTGAACCCAACAATTTACTCAAAATGCTGAAACCAGTATGTGAATATAATTACATTCTGGGCAGAAGGGATTAACATTCACTCAACACAGGCCTATTAAGGAGTCTACCAAATGTCAGATATTACGGCAGACTGCAGAGACTGAGTGGGGAGTTCTGTCCATGGGCTTTGGGAATGTGCTTTCTAAAGTGAGAGACCAACTGCAAAACAACTAGGTACACGTCTGACAGATGTTAACAAATGAGAAAATGGTTCATTAGTGGTAAGAGAAGCTATAACAGACCACTGAATTGGCATTGGGCAGGCCGGGGAAGACTTCATAGTGGAAATGGCAGAACCTGGGAAGTATGAACAGGTGGAAGCAAAGTGAAAAAGTGATGGTGTTTGAGTGTGCGAAGAAAATATCCAGGTGGAAGGAAACCTCCAGGCAAATGGACACTTGTGCATAAGGCCATTTGGACAAAAAGATACATAAGTAAACAAAGCTTTTCATAGTGAAGAGCCAAAAGAAATTTGAAATTTGGTGGCCAAATAGGGCCTTGGTAGGACCTGTCTCCTTTTCTTGGAAGCCACCCTGTATGCACAAACATGTACATTTACATTCATGCCCATCAATGAATCATGAGTATCATTGTGTCGCCTTTCAAAATGTTCTTGTCTTTATTGTAAAGTTAAATAAGATGAATCTCTCTGCCCTTGGTGTCCCCGCCAGCAAAACTAAATGAGTGTCCCTGCCACATCACCCATTAGCACAAATTTTGGGCAACAACTCTGTAACACATCAGTCCCTCTCACCTGTGCAACTGTCACCATTTACACGAGTCAGGAACCGTTTATCTATTTTGGTGAAGAAAGAAAAAAATAAGTCCTTGTTTTTACTTCAAAGCTATCTTGAATATGAATGTCAAATGATTGATTTCATGCCTCTAGTTTTTCTGTAATGTCATAGATTAATAGAAACAAATTGTGAGAGGATGAAAACTTCTTGGCAACTAAAGTTTTCAAGCATTGGTAAAAACCCAAGTTGTGATCCTTTAATAAAACCCCAAGGCAAATGACTCCTGGTGTGTCATTTGTCAAAGTATTTCACAAGATCTTTCATTTCACTTTATCTTCACATCTGCACATTCGTGTTATGGGAACAGGGGATAACTATTTACTCAGAAGGACTTTATTTTTTAATGGTTTTGGTTTTTCTTAGAACTTTTTGACATAAGAAACTTCTCACTACTATCACATATCTTCTGAAAATCTTAAATGAGTGTCTTTCTGTGAAACACAAATACTACTTTACAGAGGGAGAGATGCAGATGTCTACTCACTATAAGGACAATGAAGCTAATGTGCTCACTTACTGGTTTTGTACTGTTCTCTGCAAGGAGGAGATCTCAGGGAAGGGGGAATGGGAACTGTCCAAAATATCTGTTCCTCTTCGCTGGGTGCTGTTCATAAGCTGGTACAAGTTAAATCAGAGCACCCTGCGCAGTGTGAATTTCAGTCTACAGCCTGTGTTTTTCTAAACTCCAATTCTTTGCCTTTATGTGATTAGCATAATATCTACAAGATGGTATTCACATCTTTTGTATGCTGTATTATAAATTGCATTCTCTGTGACTAGGGACGATACGGCCTCAGAACTGCAGCTGCAGCACGGTGTCTGACACAAGGTGGACCCACAATATCTATGAACGTTCATTGTATCACTGGAGTCATAGTTTACACGAGGGCCCCGCTTCAGGGAGTATCACACAGTACACTCAGATACTTTCCTCATAATGAAACGTATACAGTCAAAGTAAAGCACAAAATGAATTTATTCGATGTAGATGTCTTAGGATGTAGCCTCCATGGTTCTGTCTTTGGTGGGTTAACGTGAGCATCTAGACCATACTGAGGAAAGTACAAAGTATTTCTAGTCAAGCAGTTTGGGTTAAACTGTGGTCTAGATACTTATTGTGCTACAATTGCCATGTGGAGCCTTTTCAGGTGAAATAAGAATGTCACTGCATTTAGGGTGGTAGTTTCTATTCATCATAACTGGTTTTCCTGGAAGGAGAAGTGATTACAGGAAAGAAAAATTCAGAAAGAAAGACAAATCAGGAAAGCAGGATTGAGTTAGTACCTCTAGGTTGATGGCAAAGAAATGTTTCTAGCATCGCCCTGGTGCTCAGGAACCAAGTGATATGAAAACTGTTAGTAGAGATTATGTTGATTTTGATGTTTTTATATTATTATTATGATTTTTGAAAATCTTCCAATTTCCTCAGTTACTCTTATTTTGCTGTCTTTACCCTTGAAGTAGGGTAATTACTGTTTTAGAAGAGCTTTCCTTGCATCCTTAACATGTCCTTAATTAAACAAGCATCTGACCTAAAGTTTAAGACATGAAAGCAGATAAATAAAAAGTGAAGGTAGATATGCCAAACTGTATTTTTTTTGTTGTTGTTTTTTGAGACAGGGTCTCGCTTTGTAGTTCAGGCTAGCTCTGAGCTCACTATGTCACCCAGGCAAGCCGCCGCGAACTCAGCAATCCTCCTGTCTCTGCCTCCCGAGTGCTGGGATGACAGGCGTGAGCCACCACGCCCAGCTGCCAAACTGTATTTTGATTCCAGTCACTTCCTGGCTATGCAGAGGCCCTCTAGAGTCAGAGATTTCAGTGAAATGCAGCTTGTAGGTCTTTGTTACAATTGTATCCTACATGCTACCTAGACTCTGACTCTGAATCCCCTCTTAGCCTTCTAAGATATGTGTTGTGAAAAGATTTCTTAGCATATTTCAAACTAATTTCTCATACATAGCAAGCATCTAAAAAATTTTATTGAGTAAAGGAAATAAAATAATTGATTAGAAAATAAACTTCGTAATGGAGAAGCGTCTATATCTCTGACATGTAACACTAGTTGTTTCAGTTCAATTTAATAAAACAATTTAATTAAACAATTTTAGTTGTGAAATTTAAATATACATAATAATAACATTCATTAAAAGGAATTTTTACCTGTACATGGTATATCTTGATTCCTCTTTTTTTCTCAATCCCCTCCTTTACTTCCCACCATTATTTCTAAATAAAACATATAATTTAATGGAACAAAATTTTAGAGAGGCAGATTATTTTGAATTTCAACGCAAATTGAATGCTTTTAAAAATCAGAGACAGCTTAGCATGTCATGATGATCACTTATTGAAAATGCTTCAATGGAGGCTGATCATCATCTCTTAATGATGGTATGAAAGGAAGGACAAATTGGAGTAAAGTGTTCCATAAGGGAGATACTACCTTTCCAATGACTTCAGAGGCTCCTGTATTAACCATGGTGAAAAATATAGTGATAGAAAAGATTATATTACTTCGGTAACTTATTAAACATGTGTTAGAAAAATATATCTGGCCGGGCGTGGTGGCTCATGCC
>PVIC010017000.1:0-22090 GCA_004025085.1 Thryonomys swinderianus
TGAGCCACCACACCCAGCACTGTGGTATGCAGTATTGATTGTTGGTGGAGGTGAGTCTCCACGCCCAGCATCATATGTGGTTACCAGGGATCGAACTCAGGACTTTGCACTTGTGAGGCAGGCACCGGAACCAATGAGCTAACCCTCTGGCCCTAGCCTTGCCAATTTGTTGTAAATGTTCTTTCTCCTTGACCTATTCTAATAGTTGTGCCATGATATATTTTTGTGTTTTTAAGTCACAGTACTGTAACACATTGTTGTATGTATGTCTGTCATTCATACATAGTTTTAAAAGAAGTAATCATATAAATATTTTGCCTATTTCTCCACCTTTAGCTTTTTAAATGGTAGTTCTTTGTATATTTTGTACACAAATACATTTTAAAATCTGCATCGTAACTATCTTCTCCTGGTCTGTGGGTTCTTATTTATATCTATTGATGAATTTTACAGAATATTTTTATAAGGTTAACCTTCGCTTAGTTTGTGTTTTGAATACTGAGTACCTCCTGACTTACTGAGAAATATTTTTCCAAATGTAGAGTAAAATAACACGTGACTTTAGCTCATCTTTCTATGATTTAGAAAGGCTCTGTTGAAGAGCTGCCTCTCTAATTTCTGGAAAATAAAACAATGGCATTGTTGATTGTGTATTTTTTAATTGAGTTCATTGGTATGTTTTAGGTACACATTATAATGACATTCGTCATTAAGAATTTGTATCTGTACATGATGTACCTTGATTCTTAGTTTTTCCCATTCCCCTGCCCTGCAACTCCTCCACCCTCCCTATATGCATAAGCTTTGGTTAGTTTTTTTTTAACCAATAATTATTTTTCTTTCTCTGCTTTCCCTTGCCCTCCTCTTTAGTTCCCCTTCTGATTTGAACATTTCTTCCTATTTCAAAGTACCTATCCTATATTTTGTATCATTTATCTAGTGGGAGAAACCAAAGGTGTAAATGATTGCATGTTTTACTTGGATCTGTGCCTCATACATTTGTATTCTTTTATTTCCAGTTTGTATCTCTAGATCATTGTCCAGGGCTAGGCTGAACAAATGGAAAGTGCTCTAGGATTTATTGTTTTAAAAATTCTTGCTTGCAATTGACATGATTTATTTTAAAATAATTTCTTGGTGGGAAAGTAAGAATTGTCTCATGGAAAAAGTCTTGTTTTAAAACAATATCCTGACATAAAATGATGAAACTTTTGCAAAAAGTGGAAGTTGATTGTGGAGATCACATTTCAGGATTCTTGAGTCACCTGACAGGTGGAAACTGCAAATACGAGCAACATAGTATTATGGGTAGGAAAGCTAGTTAGACATGTGGTAGGTAGATAGTTTAGGGCTGGCCCTTGAACAGCCCATAGAGAACAGTCAAGGAGCCCTTCACTGAAAGTCAGCATTACCGAAGGAGAAATCAGCCCCATCCACATAAGACGATTGATGTCTCTGGGATGGAGGGTCAAGACCTTGACTCACCTAGAAAGTCTCCTGACTAAAGACCCTATATGCTTGTTACTTGACTTGACTTCTCATTGACTCCTATTCTAGTCAGTACTGCCTAAGCAACTATACTTGTAATCTTATAGGTTGATCATGGTTTTGTCTATTTTGTGAGATCTCATTGTACCAATATTATCTAAGTGACTGTATTTGCAATGTTATTGGTTGACTGTAATATTGGTATACCTTAAACCTACTTTACCTCATGGCTTGGGTCCATAAAAGCCCTCTGAAAAGCAAGGTGGGCGGGTTGACCACCTTTCTGGGTTCTCCCTTCTGTTTCTCTTAGGCAGAAGTTTTCTCTCAATAAAATTTTCCCACTCTAACCTCTGCCATTCATTCCTAAAATGTATTCTTTGATTTTAGAGAACACACTCTTGCTTTTCAGGTTAGGAGCTAGACCTTGCTCCCTGTACCAATAGAGCATATGATATAAAACCTCCAAATAATTCATATAATATAAGGGTAATATTACCACTCTCAACCTGCTAGATATCTGAAATACAGGGGTCATATTCTCTAAAGTTGAATAGTGAATTCTAGGACAATGGAGATGAAGAATAAGGAATATTTGTTGAGCAAAAGACACCATCTGGCTGAGAGGGAGAGCAGGAAACACTCCAGAAGAAGGTTGCCTGGGACTCTTCTTTTCAGGGGACTTTTCTAAAGCAAAGCCAAGAGGTGATGCAAATGTGGGAGGGAACTATAGTCAATCAGTAAGGTTTAATGGGAAATCATAAGGTTAGTATGAAGTGGTACTAAAGGAAGGGAAGCTAGTTAAACATTTTTTAAATTGAATTTTTTATTGGTACATTTTATATATAGCTCACAATCACACTCAACACTGGGGAATTTGTACCAGTATATGACAAAAGTTAATTCTCACTTTTACCCATATCCCTCCCCACCCTACAGCCTCCCCACCTGCTATATACATGTGCTTTCTTTTTCTTTTTAAATCACATTTATTCTTTCTCCTAATTACACTCCCCCACCACATTCCCTTTGAGTATTTCCTACTTTACAAAATCTATCATACATTCTAGAACTCATTTACATCTACAGGTTCTCATACCAGAGGAATGATATGGTATTTACACATCTGTGGTCTATTTATTTCACTTATTAGTGCATCCTCAAGGTGTATCCATTTGCACATAAATGAATGCAACTGGTCATTCTTTATGGCAGAGTAATACTCCATTTTATTTTTTAAAAAACACATCTTCTTTATCCAGTTTCCAGTTGATGGGCTTCTGGGTTGTTTCCAAGACTGAACTATAACAAACTGAGCTGCTATGAACATGGGTGTCCATATGTCTTTACAATATGGATCTTTTAATTCCTTTGGGTATATTCCTAGCAGGGAAATAGCAGGGTCATTGGGACCTCTAATCCTAGTTTTCTGAGGAATATCCACCCTCATCTCCACAATGGTTGTACAAGTCTACAGTCTCACCAACAATGGGGAACATTTTGTAGGCAGTTAGGGTTGACCATCAAAAAGCCCACATGAAGGAGAGTCAATGAGCCAACATGGAGGACAACCAAGAGACATTTGCTAAAGGTCAATATTAAGAAAGGAAAGGAAACTACCACACCCACAAAGAAAAAATAGAAGTGATTGATATTCTAAGTAGGTTTCACCTGGATGGAGGGCTAACATTTTAACCCACCCCTCCCAGGAAAGATCCCTGACTAAAATTCCTTGTACCCTTGCTTTGTGACTTGCTTTCCCACTTAATCATTTTTACCTAAGTGACTGTACTTGGAATCTTACTGGTTTTGTGAATGTTGTGATTTTTTTTTTTTTTTTTGAGACAGGGTCTTGCTTTGTAGTTCAGGCTGGTCCTGAGCTCACTATGTAGCCCAGGCAAGCCTCGAACTCAGTAATCCTCCTGTCTCTGCCTCCTATGTGCTGGGATTACAGGTGTGAGCCACCACCCCCGGCACTGTGGTATGTGGTATTGATTGCTGGTGGGCTTTAGTCACCACACCCAGCATTGTATGTGGTTACAGGGATCGAACTCAGGACCTTGCATTTGTGAGGCAGGCTCTGGAACCACTGAACTAAATCTCCAGCCATCTTGTGATTTCTTATTGAAGCAATATTATCTAAATGACTGTACTTGGAATGTTGCTTATTGACTATAGTTGTGCCCCACTTTGAACCTGCTTCACCTCATGGCTTTGTTCCATAAAAACCCTCTGTTCACTGAGGTGAGTGGGGTTCACTAACTTTCAGGTCCCTTTCTGTCTTTCTCAGACAGAAGTTTTCTTTCTTACTAAACTTTTCTTACTTTTTTTTTTTTTTTTTTTTTGAGACAGGGTTTCACTTTGTAGTTCAGGCTGGCCCTCAGCTCACTATGTAGCCCAGGCAACCTTGGAACTCAGCAATCCCCCTGTCTCTGCCTCCCAAGAGCTGGGATTACAGGCATGAGCCACTACGCCCTGCACTGTGTTATGTGATATTGATTGCTGTTGGGCATGAATCACCAGGCCCAGCATTGTATGTGGTTACCCGGGATTGAACTCAGGACCTTGCGCTTGCGAGGCAGGTGCCAGAATCACTGAGCTAAATCTCTGGCCCCAAACTTTTCTTACTCTTAATCTCCATTGTTCCTAGAATTCATTCTTCAATTTTAAGAACACAACCTTGCATTCCAGATATCTAGTAGACTGGTAGTTTGGCTTGCTCCACTTTATCAGTGGAAACTGTGCTCAACCCATAAAATTACAAGTATGGCTGCTTAGGTAGTAATGATTAAATGGGGATCAAGTATGGAAGCAAGTCTTGTAGCAAAGATGGATGGAATGAGCAAGGATTTCTGGGAAGAAATAGTCTAGAAATGTTTTGGTTCCTAGTCAAGGTGATTATGCCTATTTAGAATATCAGTTAGTGATACTCCACCCTGGGGGAAGTATGTGGGTGTAATGGTTCCTTTTCTTTGAATCCTAGCCTTTAGTAAATGGGCCTCAGTTGTGTTTTCTACTGATTCCCTACTAGAAGGCTCACTCCTATCTTACTGTCCAACTATTTTAGCTGTACAATAACAGCAAAACGTGCGTGTCAGCATGTCACTTTCACTTTACTAATAAAGTATCATTCCATCCTGTCAGCAGCTATCTGACAGCTACTGAGGAGAAAGGATAATAAAAAATTCTTCCCCTAGCTTTTCCTCTGGGTTCACAGCTCTGAAGTATATTTTGTAAAGTTCTTTGGAAGTCCAAGGTCTCAGGCAGCAGTAGTCAAGTGAATAAGAAACATTGTAGTAACTTTCTCTTCTCTTCTGTTTTATTTTTCTTTCTCTCCTATGTTGATTTCATTTGGTTATTTCCAAATAAGCTACCTCCGTGTGAAGCTTTGTCTTTGACACTACTTTCAAGAAATTCAGGTTAGTGCTTAAGGCAGAGGTACTACAAGTAGGAAAGTTAGTCAGACATATAGTAGGTAGATAGTTTAGGGCTAGCCCTGGAAAAGCCCACATAGAGGACAGTCAAGGAGACCTTCACTGAAAGTCAGCATTAGCAAAGGAGAAAACAGCCCCACCCACATAAGACGATTGACATCTCTGGATGGAGGGACAAGACTTTGACCCACCTAGAAGAGTCTCCTGACTAAAGACACTATATACTTGCTATGTGACTTGATTTCTCATTGGACCCCCTTTGATTAGTATTGTTAAGCAACCCTACTTGTTGTAACCCCATTTGTTAACTGGTTTGTCTATTTCTTTTAAATCTTATTGGAAGCCCCCACCTTGAACCCGCCCATCTCATGGCTATGTTCCTTAAAAGCCCTCTGAGAAGTGAGGTGGGTGGGTTACCCACCTTTCCGGGTTCCCCCTTCTATCTCTTTTAGGCTGACACTTTTCTCTCAATAAAACTTTATTGTTAATTAGCATTCTCCCACTTGGAAGGAAAAATGATAAATATGGACTTCCTTCCTAATAGGAAAAATATTAGAAAATGTATTTTAGATCAAGAATATAAAATGACTTTTGCTAATGAATCTAGTCATTAAGCAGAAAGGAAGCTAAATGATAGTTCTGGGCTGTACAGAACAAAGCCGATATGGAGTTGCCACCAAAGATTGCCCTTCTCCTTTCCACAGTGCCCATGTCTTGTTACAACTGCTTTACATCACCATTCTGTCATACATGAACCAACCATTTAGAAAGTTACTCCATTTTATAGAAAATCCACACCTTTTTTTTTTTTTTTTTTTTAAAACAGGGTCTCACTTTGTAGTTCAGGCCAGCTTTGAGCTCACTATGTAGCCCAGGCAAACCTTGAACTCAGCAATCCTCCTGTCTCTGCCTCCTGAGTGCTGGGATTACAGGTGTGAGCCACCACACCCGGCACTGTGGTATGTGGTATTGATTGTTGGTGGGCGTGAGTCACCACGCCCAACACTGTATGTGGTTACCGGGATCAAATTCAGGACCTTGCGCTTGCAAGGCAGGCACCGGAACCACTGAGCTAACCCTCTGCCCCAATCCACGCCTTCTTTATCCAGTCTCCAGTTGATGGGCATTTGGATTGTTTACAAGACTGAGATATCACAAACTGAGTTGCTATGAACATGGGGGCACATATGTTGCTATGATATGATTCTTTTAAATCTTTTGTGTATGTCCCTAGCAGGGCAATAGCAGGGTCAAATGGGACCTTTAATCCTAATTTTTTAGTAATCTCCACATCGACTTCCATCAAGGCTATACCAGTCTACATTCCCACCTACAGTGGAGAAGTGTTCCTTTATCTCTGCAGCCTCACCAGCATTGTTGTTGGTTAATTTCGAGATAGCAGCCATTCTTTGTGGAGTGAGATGAAAACTTAGTGTTGCTTCATTTGCATATCTTGAATGTGGGATGGTAAGGGAATGGGAAAAAAATGAGAATTAAATCGTGTCATATACTGGTACAAATTCCCAATATTGAGTATGATCACGATGTGTATATTCAATGTACCAATAATGATTAAAAAAAGAAAGAAAGTTACTTGGTGATCTCCCCCTCCTAACCATTAGTCCCTGCCTTCAGACTGTATGTAACCACCTGTCTTCTTTTTTTTATTGCTGCTCCTTACATTTAGAGCACCCTGCAGGGACACCTACCCAGTAAATCCCTGCTACTGCACACTGAATCTGAGCTCATTTTACTTTATATCAGTAGGAAATTCATTTTTTCCTTACAAGAACTTGAGAGAGATGAAAACAAAATCAAGCAGTAGAGGATCAGTCATTACAGTGGAAATAAGTCTCCCAAACTCTAGAGCCCCCAGCTGAACTTGACTCTTTCTCAGAAGTCATTCTCACAGCAGAAAGTGAGTGGGAGGAAGAAGTCCCTTTTAGCTCTGTGTAGTTGCTTGTTTACAAGTGTTTTATGAGAACCTATTAAGACCATAATTTTAGATTCAAGCTTTCTGTCTTGCTGGGCAGTTCAACTTTAACTGACAAGAGACATCAGGCATGGTGAGAATGAAGAGAAAATCACAGCTATAGGGGACTTTCTCATTATTGAACACAATACAGGCTGCCTTCACTGTGTAAACCTGGCAGTGGTATCATTCTGGGAAGGCAGGCTGTGTGTGGCAGGGATAAGACTGGCCTTTGGGAGGCTGGGCTCTTCTCATAATGAGACAGAAAAGTAGGGCTTGACTAAAGCTGGGTGGGACCAAACAGCAGGACACCTGTGCAGAACAGTCCCAGGCCCTGAATGTTTTGCTGTCCTCTACCCTTGACTTGACCAGTTCTTTGCTCAGGACAGAGAGAACCTGAAAACTGCTTACAAAAGGAGAATTCAGTACCCTTAAACCCAGTAACAATAGTGCTGATTCAGGCTGCTGCACACTAAAATATTTTCTGTCTCCAATTATAATCCTTTCTTCTAACCTAGTTTTTCTTCTACACTTCTCAATACTGAAAGTCTCAGGTGTATCATTCACTGTACATAGTGGTGATTTGTTGCTTCTACCAAGCTTTTAATATGAGACTACAGAATAAGTGCTGTTTGAGCGCACCCTTGTGTTCTTTTCGTGGGACAGGATTTACCTGTCAGCAGACTGCTGAAGTGCTGCATAAAACTTGGGCAAGAGCCCGTGGGTTTGGGGATTAATGTGCCTCAGGCCAAGAAGCATTGGTCACAGCTGGAATCTTTCCTGTTGAGTAGCTTTGTGTCACATACACCAGCAGTGACAATCCCTGGAATTCTGAACATGGATGGCATTATCAACATGACGTGTTGGTGTAACTCTAGAAAGACAACTTGTCTTGAATATAGGTCAAGCTTGCCCATATTTCCTCAGTAATAGCAGAAGGAGGTTAAGAATTAGGTGTTTCTCCAAAAATTGCAGGTGGTCTCTTGAGATTCTCTCAAACTCTCAAGGCTTTTAGAAGGGCTTCGTCTTTGGGGCTGGGTTTTTCACCCAGCAGGTCAGGAAGTGAATCACTAAGGGCACAAATGGAAAAGGGAGGGGCAGAAAATGAAGGCTTGTATTTCCTTTAAGGGACACAGCTCCAGTCTAACCTGCCAAACTGTCCACATCACCACCAGAAAACAGCAAAGGTAAAGAGAAATATTTCTATACTTTATATTATCTGAACTCTTTGTCAAGAAGGAAACACATAAGACTAAAGCATAACTTAAGGTATATAATGAGCTAAAGGAGAGAGATTTGCTATTTAAATGAATGTAGCTTTTGCTGGCCCCTGGATGAATCCATTAACACACTGAATGCCACTAGTAATGTGTGTATTAAAATCTTTGAAGTGGGCTCACTTGATCTCAATCATCTGATTTGTGTAGGAAATGGAATGCTGTTGTTGTTTTCTACTTACTCATTGATGATCCTGATTCAAAACAGAGCTAATCATACCAGGCTGTGTTCTCTGTGTGAAGCAGTTAGCTCCTACGAGAGCTAAGTGCACTGGCCTTATTAATAGCTATGTATTGGAAATAATTTATTGGTTTTGTTCTGTTTTGTTTTTGATTTGCTTATAGCTATAAAATTAGTCTCTCGATTAACATGTGTTTTTGTGAACATGTATATAAAATGTCATGGTTTATATTTGTGCAATGAGGTACTGAAATTTTATTTCTAGATCTATCCTGGCTTTCTCAGGTTGAAAGAAGCTGGTGTCTGAGCATTTTTGGAGACACATCTTCCCTAGAAGAACTGAGCTAGAACTTCTGGCCCCATGCCACCTTTTGGTGTCACTATTCCTTTCTGAGACACACTCCATATCTTTTTTTCCCTCCCACAGCAGTCTCCAGATGTAACATTCCATTTGCTTGACAGATATATTTTTTTCCCTAAAAGGCAGAAAGGACCACACAAGAATATTATGTGTACCTTTTTCCTATTTAGGATTCAACTGTGATGTTTCTATTTCTAGTACTTTTCTAGCTCTCCCTCACAACCTGAAAGGGCCCTTAAAGGTCTGGGTATCTTCAGTAAGAATCTGTGCATCTTCAGTAAGAATCTGTGCACAGTGGAACTTCTTTATTTTCTGGGATCCTCTTCTCTTGTCTGAATCTGCCTGAGAAATATGAATTTGTCTAGAAATTGCAGAAGGCTGGGCTGTTTATTTCTCCAATGTGCTTAGATTCTCATGTGAATCTGGAGAACACTGGAATTTCACAGGTACATTTTCTCTGCCCTCCAAGAGCATACAGTCCAGTGAGGAAGGGGAATAATAAGTGAACCCAACTCTGAACAGTCATCCACACAGCCCTTTGTACATAGAAGGACAATTTCCCAGACAGAGATGGACTTTTTGTAAATGTTACTGCATTAAATTGGTTGACTGTGAGATTAACATGAAAACTATTTATAAAAGGATTCTATCAATACCCAGAATGGTAAAATTCTGGAAATGAATGGATACTAGTCATCTTCAGTGCCTCCTTTATGATAGGCAAAACTCCATCTTGCCAATAAAACTGTCAAATGCCAAAGTGCACAAATCTGTTGTCATTATATATTTCTAATAATATTCTTAGGACAACCTGAATCTAAAGTATTCCTTCTCCCAAGTGAATTTATGAAGAGCTATAGGGTCTAACTGTGAAGTGAGACAAATAAAATTACATTTATTAACTGATAATTACCAAATTAAGCCTAGTAGTGTTGTATGTTTTAGATGAATTTTTTAAATTCTTCTTGTTGCTGTTCTTAATAAATAGGGATGTAAGTGCAATAATGTGAAATTATTCAATCTCAGATTCTCTGAATAGCATCTGGAATCAAGTGGGAGGAAGAAAGGGTTTGGAAGAGATGAATTCCTACTGAGGACTTTCCAATCCCTTACTTCCTCCTGCAGAAACAGGGGTCATCATGAATGGTGTAAGATCAGAATAATGCATGCGCAGTGCTTGGCACATAGATGAAACCTGTGACTCAGTCATTTTCTTTACAAGAAATTTTCAAACAGCCATGTAAGTAAGTGTGTACAAGCATGTTCATCACAGCAGGGTTGGCGATGTTGTGAAGCAGCGATCATTGGGTATCTGCCCCTGGGGATGGACAGACAAAAATGTGATGGAAGAACAATAGTGCATATTTCCAGAGTAAAACAATGAAATCTGAAAAAAAAAAAAACAGGTGGAAAAATCAGCCGTTTAATAGAAGCTCCTTTATAAAAGTTCATATAACAAAATTTAATATTTAACCTGAACCTATACAAAAAGGATATGCATTGAACAAATTAAAAGTGTTATCTATGGAGAGAAAGGAGAATAAGTTAGATCTATAAGCAAAGGAGAGAATGACTTTCCTAGTCCAAAGATGCTTGCGCCAAAAACCAAGGGGTGTGGTTACTTCAGCCTTCTATAATTGTGGTTCTCAAAGAAGAAACAAGCAGTCTAATGAAAGTGTTGCAAATAGTGGTCTGGCAGTATATTCAAAAGGTTTTTTCCTTCACTGCATCATGACTATTGGGCTTCAATGACTGTATGTTGGAAGCCAACTTTATAGCAATGATGTGATATAAATTTGTGAAAAATATATTTGCGCTTACTTGTGAATCTAAATCAGAAGATATATTACAGAACCTAACTCCTTTAGCTAACTTTATCCACTACAATGCAGAATATAGTACGAAGAAATTCTAGCATAAACAAGCTTCATTACTGGGTGAAATTTCATTATTAAATAATGTAACAAAGTATACTTATTAGTGCACATGTCACAGAGAGATTCATTAAAATGAACTTCAAAAACAGCATTCTAATGAAAGGCAGAGTTGTATTTTAGTTTAAGTAAGATTAGCAATCCTTTCTTTTTCACCTTAAAAAAAAGAGGAGCTGGGCCGGAGGGTTAGCTCAGTGGTTCCAGCGCCTGCCTCGCAAGCGCAAGGTCCTGAGTTTGATCCCCGGTAACCACATATAATGCTGGGCGTGGAGACACGCTCACCAACAATCAACACTGCATACCACAATGCGGGACGTGGTGGCTCACGCCTGTAATCCCAGCACTCGGGAGGCAGAGACAGGAGGATTGCTGAGTTCGCAGTGGCTTGCCTGGGCACCATAGTGAGCTCAGGGCCAGCCTGCACTACAAAGCGAGACCCTGTCTCAAAAGCAAAAAAAAAAAAAAAAAAAAAGAGGAGCTAAGAAAAAACTTTTGCTTTAGTGTAAGTGCTGAGTGGTTTAAAAACTGAAGTGAACAGTGGGAATGTAGTTCTTCTTAGTGATAATTTTAGAGCAACCAGTTTGATTACAGGGATGTGTTAGTATTGTTTTTGCCCATATAAATCCCATAAGCGACACATCTCCTTCTGGTCCTTTTCTTCCAGAGTGTGGAAGAGCCACAAGCTCTCCTCCTGCTCCCAGGCCTGAGGTCTGTGCTAACTTGGTTCTGTTTGACAATCAGGACACAAAGCACTATAGTTTGGTGAGAAGCATGCTGTAAATGCCCGAAACTGTGACAAACAGGGTCACACCCTAGAGAACACACCTTAGCTCAAATATGAACAGACCGGAGACAAATCAGTCACCAAGAGTACACACAGGTGAGGATGAATATCAGCCAACTGTCATGAACGTCTTAGGGGAATAGAGGCTCGACTAGGGTGACCAAAGAGGGCAAAGCTGTAATCTACAAGATCAGAGATAAAAGAATGAAATATTTCCAGTCTCTGAACACTAAGCAAGAGAAAATGTGCAGCTACCCAAGAAAAATGTGAATATAGGTCAAGTCCACTAATGGGCTTTAGTGAACAATGAGAGAAAGAGAAATTCTTAAAATGAGTTAGTATATCTTACCACTGTAGGTAAGATAAATCTCAATTGAAGTGGCTTATTTCAATACTAAAGAGAACTTTTCATCTGACAAAATAAGAAATTCCAACGTAGGGTAAATCCAGCGTTGTTAATCCATGTGTCATCAAGGACTGAAGTTTTCCCCATTTTTCCTCTCTAACATCCTGGTTGTTCCTCATTGCCTGGCTATTTCACAGTCACAATATAGAGATGCAGTACTACTTATATTAGATGATATAGCTCTGAGAAGGAGGATGTCTCCTGTGTGTTTCTTCTTATGAGAAGGAAGTCTTTTCCAGAAGCCTTCATTGACTTTTCTTGCTGTTTTACTGGTAAGGATTTATGGCACCTTGTGTCTTAAACCCTTCCTTGACATGACACAAAGAATTATCTCAGTTGCCTCAGGCCCCAAACAAGGCTTTCTCCAGGGAACTGGAGAGGGTTGGAGGTTTCTTTAAACTATGCCAAGACATGAAATCTGCATCACAGTGGATTCTCTTAGCCCAAAGGAAGGAAATGGAAGAAAAAGGATGAATGGTGTATAATCAGTAGTTTCAAAAAGTGATCTTTAGGGAAGTTTTGAAGGTATCTGAAAGAGAAAAGATGTGTTCAACAGATTAATTATGGGAGAGAATTCCAGTGGTGGACTCTACTATAATCTGACAATAGGAGACAGGGAGACTATTGACAAGAAAATCATACAAAATCAGTTTGGAAGTTTAAGGAGAAGAAGGAAGAGCAGGAGGAAGTAGAGGAGGAGGATGAGGAGAGAGAGAGAGAGAGAGAGAGAGAGAGAGAGAGAGAGAGAGAGAGAGAGAGAGAGAGAGGGGAGAAAGAGGACATGAAGATGGTATGAACAGGGGTCTCCATCTCCACTATGAGCTGTCTGGTGTTGGCTGTTTCTCCTCTGTGGAGTGTGCAGAGTTGACTGTTTACAGCTTAACTGACCAATGCTTTGACCTCCTGTTTCATGATCTTGCAATATAGTTTCCTTTCAGATGTTTAAGACTCTGCTCATGCTGCTCATGTGTAAGCCTGGATTGCTCTTACTTTATGAAAACATCAGGGACCCTCACTTCCTCCAGGAAATCAGCTTGTACCTTCAGATTGGCTCAGTGACTCTCTTCTGTGCTTTTATACTATTTTGTCTACACTTGTATATCATTGTACCTATTGAACCTATTAAATAGGTTCTTATTGATTAGCTACCCTATGGCCAGGGTGGTCTAAATGCTGGAATAAAGCATAAAGACAAAACAAAATCTTGATTGGAGGTAGTATTCTAGAAAGGGGAAAATGTATTAGAAAATACATGCAAGTACAATAAGTCAGGCAGTGATATGTGATAGGAAGAAAAATAAATTAAGGTAATGAGATGGAGGGATGTGGGCTGATTTTTCAAATGGAATGGCCAGGGAGTCTGAATAAAGAGATGCTGTCTAAATGGAAAGACAAATAAATTGCTGGAGGGAGCCAGCCAAATGTCTTTGGGAAGAGAAGAAAATTAGAAAGAACCAAAGACCAAAGGTGGATGTACTTTCATGTTGAAGAAATGGAAGGAGGTGACATAATGACAGAGCATGAGCTGGTGGGAGATGGTGTAGCTCAAGTGAACCTTTCTTCCTTTAAGTGGTGGGCATTGGTAAGTGTCTTAGAGACAAAGAAAAAGACTAAGACAATGACTTTTTAATATTGTCTTACTTTCTTCCAGAGGTACGGGAATGAGGGGTTATTAAGATAAAAGTGTGCAGATAATTTTACCCTAATTTATTTTATTGTGAATTTATTTGTAGAAGAATGATCAGCACAAAAGTGTTCTCTTCCTGGAAGACTATGAAGATGGCCAATCTAGTGGGAAGATATCTTGTTTGTCTCAGTTTGTGTAGCTCAAGAATCTTTCTTTACAAATTACAAAGTGAGAAATGTCTTAAAGCATAGAAATTTGGAAACTGCCTGTAATCTTAGCACTTGGGAGGCAGAGGCAGGAGAATTGCTGAGTTTTAGGCTTGCATGGGCTATATAGTAAGCTCAGAGTCAGCCTGAACTATAAAGTGAGACCTTGTCTCAAAAGAGAATAAAAATTGGAAAATTAAGTATATAAAGATTCACTACTTATAATTTTTTTGCACCCAAACAATTAAAGATCATTCTTTAATGTACACAAATGATAGTGAGATAGCTCAGAACTATTAGTTAGAACTATTAGTTAGAACTATTAATAGAACTATTAGTTCTATTCATTAGAACAGAAAACAATGGTGGACTCTTCCCTCTAGCATTTACTAATTCCTTAGAAACCATGATAAGGGCATTCCATTTTTTCATGAAGCCATGTACTCAGACATTTGAATCTGTGAAATGTAATAACTGAAGTCAATATTACCAGGTGATGTTCTGAGATTTATTTTCCCTTTCTGTTCTTAGTAACCAACTGGCAGAAAAATGGGCTCCCTCAGCACGGCAAACATTGAATTTTGTCTTGATGTGTTTAAGCAGCTGGGCAGTAATAATCCAGGTGATAACATCTTCTTCTCTCCGCTGAGTCTGCTTTACGCTCTAAATATGATCCTCCTTGGTGCCAGAGGAAACAGTTCAAGGCAAATTGAAAAGGTAAGAGATGCAAGAAAGATAGTTGTGGAGCCCCAAGGTCTGTATATATCTCCTTTGATCTGCCAAATTACTTCCATCTTCATAAAAAGAAAACTATCATCATCTAAAGAAAAATGTGTTTGGTCAAATGACATTTGTTTTAAAAGAAGATAGTTTAAATAAAACAATTCATTTTATCACAAAAATATGTAATACCTACAACACACAGTTTCTGCCTACCAGAGATATGACAAAGAAATCTTTGCAGAAAATGTGCAGAATTCTTCCTTTAAGTGATGTAGGAGTGCTGGAGATCACAGGTGAGAGATACTGTTCTTGCCCTCTTGTGGTTTAAACTTAATGATGAAACAATGTTTGAGGAATTACTGAATCATAAAACTCTTCATTGTAATATTTCTTCACAACTCTTGCAGCAGAAAGGCATTCTGACTTCCATTTCCAGGTGACATAAACTAGCATTGGTCTTAATTCCTATGTGATATAAATGCTGCTGTGGAATATTTAGAAGAGTATACTTACTAGTTCTTATGATACTGGTTTATTTTTTGTGCTGAGAAACATATCATGGTTTAGCTGGCCCTGGATGGGCCATGTCCTAATGAATAGCTTGGGGAGAGCAGGAGAGGAACAGAAGGTCTTCATGACTAAAGAGCTCTGTCCCTAGAGCCTGACAGATAGTGGTCTGGGCAAAGCACATCATCTTTTAAACTCAAATTTCCTAAAATAAAATAAGGATAATAGTATCCATACAGTTGTCAGGAAAGTTGAATAAACAATACAAATTAATTTACGACTTGAAATATAATATTCTTAGCACCCCTATTGGTTTTGAACTGAAATGTAAAAGTAAATACTTGTAATCCTCAATGTCATGGAGTGCACATTATTTTTGATGTTAACTGAACCCTTTTTCTTATCTAGGTGCTTCATTATCAGCATACTGCAGGAAATTTTAAACCACTGTTTAAGGGTTCCTCTGAGGTATGATAATATCATGGCTGAGCTGTCTAGTGCTTTCTTAACATAAGAGCACAGGAAATGATTATCCAGGGTTAGAATAAGAGTCCTTCTTTGTCTCACGGGGGAGTTATCTCTGTCTCCTTGCTTAATTGCCTTGATAACCAATAGAACTAATGGTTTAACACAATGGTGATAATAGGAGCATTAAAGTCCTTCAGATGTTATTAACTGTTTTGTTGCCATCCTTACTTATATTTTTCTGTTATGCATCTCTTGTTAAGTCCACCTGCATTATCTATGCAGTGTTAGAGATTTTTAGACTATTGAGAAAGGACCATGAGATATATATACACCACAGCTGCAAATGTAGCCTGATTACTACAACTAAGGGACAAATGAATATGTCAGTCCTGTCTAGGGGAAGGCTGGAGTGTTTGACTAAGTAGCTACATTGAAAACCGAGACATTAGAAAGAGTGCCCAAGACACTCCATTAGGATCTCTATTAAATTGGAAATGTCAGCTTTGTATTACACTTTGATTACACTATGAGAACCAACAAATGTGTATGATTCTGCCCATAGTCTACAACCAGTGGTAAGATTACTTACTGACTAAAGAATATCTAGAGAACTCTTGTATTCCCCGCCATTTTTTAATTTATTATTTTATTTTACTTTTTAGTTTTTTTGAGACAAGGTTTTGCTTTGTAGTTCAAGTTGGCCCTGAACTCACTATGTAGCCAAGGAATTCATGGCAATCCTCCTGCCTCTGCCTCCTGAGTGCTGGGATTACAGGGCTGAACCACCACACCCAACTTCACTGCCATTGTAATCAAAGGCAAATACCTTGCTCTTTAGATACTGCTTTTACATTATTTTTGACTCTACAGTGGCAAGAAGTCATGTAATTTGATATATCATTTTGTGTTTACTGGTGTTAGTGCAACCAAGCTGGAAGAATCCATTCAGAATTTGGAGCCCTTATTTCTCACATCAACCAAGCAGACCCTGACTACAGCCTCAGCATCGCTAACAGACTCTATGCGAGCAAAGTGATTGCATTCCGTCAGGTAAGCATGTCTGGCACCTCTGAACTTTATGCTAGAAAGTCAGTAAAGATTAAGAAGTGTTGCATGGAACTTGTCTCTAAGAGACTGCTACTAAAATGATTGGTGTTTCCCAGAATAGTTCCACCAGAAATTTAGCACTGTGAAATGTTGTGAAAATTTCTTACTATTACAAAGTTCCCAAAAGCCAAAGATGATGTACCAAACAAAGTCAGTAAGAGTTATCCCTTGTGGACAGGAAGAAAAATTAAATGTATTTATTTTTAACTTCTTCAAAGGACCTAATGGCAGATTACCAAGAGACAGTTGGAAGAATGCTGAATTAGGAGCTCAGAGTTCTGTATTTTATTTCCATTTAGATATACAACTCAAGGCAGTAACTTCTGTCTTCAAAATGAGATTATCCTAAATTTTTCTAGCTCTAAATTTTAACACTATTCATGTCATTACTCCAAAAAATTGCAAGATGTAGTTTTATTGCGTGTTCATTACTTCTTACTTTATTTAATACATTACAGGTATTATCTTATACAGTCCTTACACTGTGCTATGAAAGAGGTATGCTACTAATTCTGCTGTATGTGAAACAATATCTGGAGTCAAGATAAGAAAGCATAGGGATAATTAAATGGCAATGCCGAGATTTGACCTCTGTCTAAATCTATCTTCTTGTGTTTAATTGTTAGATCATCCTTTTGTAACAGAGGTGAAAAGCTTTTGACTAATATTGATTAAATATCAGCTAGGACAAGTAAGACAAATGCCAGAATTTCCATCCCCTCCCAGTCCTGTAGAAAGGGCTGAATCTTAGATATGACATATTCTAATAGAATTTGCACATTGTGATGGGGGAACCACCTTGATACTGTGGACATTTCAGGAACATTTTCTTCTACCTCCCTAGAATCATATAGGAAATGTTTTATGGAGATTGCCTTTAAAGTTATAGGGATTGATGGTCATGGTCTTTTAAATTCGAATGCTTTTTATTACCTCTTTGCCTTGCCCAAACACTGATGCAGACATAGTAGTAGATAAATGTTAATTGAGAATGATAATGATTTCATCAGTTTCTAGAAAGTGGGGTCCTTATTACTGTGAGAAGGATTATAAGCTTAGGCACAAGATTGACTTTATTACACTAGGACTCTGCCTGGAAAAACTATTATTTCATGGGCTACACGGAATCATTAAAGGATGCTCCAGTCACAGTTGTATACAGCTGAGGATAAAACTCAACTCAATTTAAGAATATGGTCTCGGCTGGGGATTTAGCTCAAGTGGTACTGTGCCTAACTGGGATGCACAAGGACCCAAGTTCAATCCCCAGTACCACCAAAAAAAAAAAAAAAAAAAAAAAAAGAATATGGTCTCGAGGTACATCTATGTACCTAGAAATGATACTCATGTGGAAAAGAATGTCTTGATATAGCATTGTTTCTCTGGTGTGAGATACTGAAAGGGTAAATAAAGCCTAACATGTACAATAGATATCGAGAAATAGGAAGAAAATGTTCAAATGGGAACAAGGAAGAGAAAGGGGAAAGAAAAGAAGGAAAAGTGGTAAAAAAATGTTTTTACAAATAAGGGGGAGAAGAGGGGTTAAAAAGAAGGGACAGGGAGGGAGGAAAAGGAGAATCAAAGTACATCATGTGCAGGTACAAACTCCCTATGGTGAATGTTACCATTATGTACCACTAAAATGAATTTTTAAAAAGTCCTCCTGATGCCATTCTGATATTAGTTAAGCATTGCTTTTCATCAGCATTGGATTTAGTTACAAAAGAACCTAGTTGAACCACTGAAAAACCAGACCCCAGACATCCACTTGCACATCTACTATCTTTCTAAGTCTTGAATCATTTGCTCCAAGGGCTCCGGAATGAAACCACGGCCAACTTCTTTTGGGTTCAGGAAGACTTTGGCTACTTCCTTGCAAGTGAGGAAGTAGAAAATTCTGGGTTTTAGGAGTCAAAAGCTGTGAGTTAAGAAAAATGATGGCTCTAGGAGGCTACATACAAGAATTTATGAATGGGAATTCAGGAAAGAGGAAGAGCTAGATTCTTTTTATCGTTAGTATGCTATTTTCACTTGGAAAATGTGCTTTTCATGAAAACAGTGAACATCTTAAAATATGTAGATGCTGCATAAATTTTTAAAAAGTCAATTATCTACATCAAATATTGTTAATTTTACTTATGAGGAAGTTCCCACACTCACGTACACTACCCTGGTTATCAGTTTTGTTTGGATTTTTTTGTGTATGTGTGTTTTTCTTTTGCCTATAATGTGAGAGCAACTGATGCTTCTTTGCTTTGAAGAGGAAAGAATTGGAATAGAGTGAAAATGTGCTCTTTCTATTATAATTTATCATTTTTGACAAGGAAGCCAGATATGACAGAGGCGGCAGCCAAACACATATGAACATTATTGGGTGGAAAATGTTTCAGATGTTATCAAATTTATTTATTTTTATTAAAAACAATTTTTTCTCTTTCAACCTTGTATATATGAAGTTCTTTTTTCCCCTGTGTATTAGATCTTCATAGTACATTAAACTGTAAGAGTTTTGTTTTCTTTATTTTATATGTTCAGTCGTTCTTTCTTTTGTAGCAATATTTAAGCTGTTCTGAGAAACTTTACCAAGCCAAACTACAAACAGTTGATTTTGAACAATGTACAGAAGAAACAAGGAGAATGATTAATACTTGGGTTGAAAAGAAAACTAAGGGTAAGAATAAGGCAAATATATGTCTACAAGCTTTATCCGTGTTGCTGTAAGAAGCTTCCTCAGTCAATATGCTAACAAAGAAGCAGAGATAAGTCCAGAATTTGAACTAGACCAACAGTGAGGGAATAGAGGCTGTAATTTGAACTGTACTTAGTCCTTTGTCCTAAATTATACATGGTCAGTGACTCTCAGAGTGAAAGTAAGCCCTGCTTCTGCTTTGTAGAAATGTTGTAAATTCTGCCACTAAATTTAACTAAAACTAAATCTACTTTTCATAATTTAAAAGCTACTATATTGTTAAATATTTCCTTTTTGAATGAATATTTGATATAAAGGTATATTCATTTCTTTATTTAAAAGTATTTAGTTAAGGAAAAGCTTAAAGGTATATGTACAAGTTGTGAGAATGTATAATGAGCTTTTGTTTCCTCATGATCAGCAAAAGTCACAGCCAGCCTCTGGCCTCCACTCTTGCTCTATTCCACCACCTCCTTCAGATTATTTTGAAGTAATTCCTAGATATTATC
Source organism: Thryonomys swinderianus (assembly GCA_004025085.1). Taxonomy (NCBI): domain Eukaryota; kingdom Metazoa; phylum Chordata; class Mammalia; order Rodentia; family Thryonomyidae; genus Thryonomys; species Thryonomys swinderianus. The sequence continues at coordinate 19,671 of PVIC010017000.1, forward strand.
ACTTTCTTATGCATGTATCTGTGTCATTCCAGTGTAGTCTGCTTTAATATGGACATTATTATAGTTACAAAATTGAACATAATCATTTAATATTAGAAATATTTAGTGAATTTTCATATTTTCCCAGTTGCCTTTTTTTGGGCTTGAATTAGGATGCAAACAATATTTGTATGTTGCAGTCTGTCAGTATGTCCCTTAAATCTTGATATTTTTAAAAATATTAATGTTGAGGGCCAGAGATTTAGCTCAGTGGTTCCAGCACCTCCCCTGCAAGTGCAGGGTCCTGAGTTCAATCCCCAGTAACTACATACAGTGCTGGGCATGGTGATTCACACCCTCCAGCCATCAATACTACATACCACAGTGCCGGGCGTGGTAGCTCATGCCTGTCATCCCAACACTCGAGAGACAGAGACAGTAGGATTGCTGAGGTCGAGGTTTGCCTGGGCTACATAGTGAGCTCAGGGCCAACCTGAACTACAAAGCAAGACCCTGTCTCAAACCACCCCCCCAAAACTAATGTTGAAAAGGGCCATGGATTTAGCTCAAGTGGTACTGCGCCTACTTTGGAAGCACAATGGCCTGAGTTCAATCCCTGGTACCGCAAAATAAATAAATACATACATACATACATACATACATACATACATACATACAAATTTGAAAAGGAAACGAGATAGACATTTTAAAAATTAATGTTGAAAAACACAGATTTACAGAAAAGAAAATTACTGTATTAAGCTATTTGATAAACCAAAGTGAATATACCCATTATTACCACCAATTCAGAAAAATAAAGTATTCCTTCCTGAGACTGGGCACGCAGGGGGAAGCTCACGTTCCCTCCTGGAAACTAACATCCCTCTTCCCAAATGCTAAGGTTTCTTTCCTCTAAAATTTTCATATATAAGTTCTGCCTGTCTTAAAATTTCATCTAACTGGAATATGAAGTATCTGTTTAACATTTTTAGGTCAACATTTTATGAGATTGACGTAGTTACATGTGCCATGACTTACTCATTTGCATCAGTGCATGTTTTGTTTTCTAAATATCCAACTCTATTTACTTTAACGAATGTTCAAGGTGTTTTTTGTTTGGGTTAATTATATGTACTGTGATACACTGGTGAGCATTGTGGTGTATGTCTTTGGTATAAATATGTATGCAGTTCTGTTGGGTGCATCCCTCAGACTGAGGTTGCTGTTTGTAAGGTGTGTATACATTCAATTATAGTTGATGACAAGCATTCTTACTAAAGCATGGCATTGAATTCTTTGCCCAAGCAGTAAATGCGAATTTCATTTGCCATCTGTTATTATCAGTCTTCTTAGGTTTAGGCACTGTGGGTCATTTCCATTCCCTTAGAAATTATATAGCAGAACACTTTTTCATGTGCCCACATCCTCTTTTATGAAGTGCCTGTTAATCTTTTGCCTGTCTGTAAGGATGTGCTGCCTAATTTTTCCTCCTTATAACAGGTAAGAGATCTTTGAAGATAATGAATCCAAGTAACTTCTACCATTGCTTTTTCCTTTCTTAATGCTGCTTTTGATGAATACCAATTCTTAATTTCCAAGGAATAAAATTTATCAATATTTTTCTTTCTAGTCAGTGCCTTTATATATTTTCAAAGAAATCTTTGCCCACTCTTAGCTGATAAAATATTTTCAAACATTATTTAGCTATAATTAAGATCTATTTCGCTGTAATTAAGATCCATTTCATTCCACGTGAACATCTAATTAACACAGCTTGGTATTTAATAAAGGGAGAATTATTTCAACACTATACTACAATGTAAGCTTTGTCATATATCAGATGACTATTTGTGACTTTGGCCTTGGGCTTTCTGTTCTGTTCCACTTGTCTGGTGATTCTCACGACAATGCCAAGTTACAGTCACTGCTTAAGAAGCTCTAATAGTTGAAATGGAAATCGACCATCATCAACTCTTTCCTAGGGCTGCTTTGGCGATTCTTTTTTTATTTCCATGTATATTTAAACTTACTCTGTAGTCTCCCATGTTCCATGTCAATTCAAATTTGAGTTGGGATTTCATTGAGTCTGTAGATTTGAAAAGAAAATATCTTGCTTTAACTTCTCATCCATGATTATAGCATTTATTTCTATTCAGTTGGGTCCTTTAAATTTTCTTCCAATATGGTTAATTGATTGACTGACTGATTTCTAGTGCTACTGAAAATTGAATCCAGGGACTCGGCACTGAGTTATATCCCTAGCACTTTTCATTTTGAAATAGAATCTTGCTAAATCTCTCAGTTCTCTAGAGTAATGTCGAATTTGGGATTATCCTGCATCAGCCTCCCAGAGTGCTGGGATTATAGGTGTGCACCCCCATGTCCAGTTTTTTTAATAATGTTTTGCACTTCTCTATGCTAAAGTCTTTCGTCTTTTGAAA
>PVIC010017000.1:22190-33386 GCA_004025085.1 Thryonomys swinderianus
TGTTTTGTCTCATGTGGCAACTCTCACCTGTTGGTGGTGATTCGGTGGGAACATCCTACGGAGAGAGAGTCTTAGGCTTAATCTGACTTTTCTGGGAAAAGCTCACAGTTGAGATGTTAACTTGGTGAACGTAGGGGGTTGCGTCTGCTTAGCTGAGTGTTGCAGTTTCAACTTACTGTTACACTGTCTAGAATGGTTGGCACAGACAAACCACTTAAACATCTTTAACAATGAATAATATGTCTGCCATGAGTATGAATTAGGGATAGAATGTTGTGGATTTATTTAGATTATTATTATTATTTCATCATGCAATGACATATTTACTTATCTACTCATTCAGAAATAAGGTTTGAGACCTGAAATTTGAATATTTTTATCACGCGCTAGTTATTATGGTAGTCCAGAAATGCAATGAAAAATAAACTTGTTGTTAAGCTTAGAATTTTGTGATCCATGTTATATATTGTAGGATAGATTTTATTGCAAAAAGTTTGGGTACATTTCAGTGCACTGAAGTATACCAAGATGGCTGAGTGTTAAATTTTGATCAGCATAATTTTAAAGCCAATAACTCTTGGCATCTTTCTTATGAATTCTTGATTTTCAGATTTGCATTTGCTTCAAGGGCTCCAGTATATTTATGGTACACTAATTCTAGTACACTGCAAGGATGAATGAATCTTTTAAAATACTTAAAATATAATTTGCAAGTAGTGAGGAAGTACTTTGTAAGTACAAAGACTGATACATAGTTAATATAGGACACACGAAATTATTAAAGAATTTTCTCACAAATAGTAATGTATTGGATAAATCTAGATAGAGACAAACTGATTCACTGTTAATATACCAGGTACTCTTTGTATATTATCTTTTGAAGAAAAATGATGTAGCACTTGATATTCATTGAAATAAAATCTTTTGACAGGGAGACTTCTATAGCCAGCATATGAAGGTCTTCTGCTGTCTCAGTTTACAACTAGTCTTAAGAAGCAGACCTATATTTCTTTGTTACTCTTCAACTCTCTGTTATCATTCAATTCAAAGTCAACTATAATCATCTTTCAAAACCAATTTTTTTAATGCAGGAAAAATCACAAACCTCTTCGGTGAAGGCACCATTGACCCTTCTTCTGTCATGGTCCTAGTGAATGCCATATATTTCAAAGGACAATGGCAAAGTAAATTTCAGGAAAGAGAAACAGTTAAATCCCCCTTTCAGCTGAGTGAGGTAAGTATTCCATTTTTATACAGATGACACATTCTGCCCTTGTTCATAGCACCTCAGTTTGTAATAGCTCAGTCTTGGAAACAACCCAAATGTCCATCAACTGGAGAGTGGATAAAGAAGATGTGGTTTTTTTTTTATAAAATGGAGTATTACTCTTTCTGGAGAATGTGACAGTCTTTAAAGGACAACTTCGAACTATTTAGTGGAAACATTGTTCTAAGTTGCTCTGAGTCTCTTTCACTATGCTTCCTACAAATTTTTGGTTTTGCCTTATCGAGTGAGGGTAAGTAACCTGCCTCACAGGACACACGACCAGAGACAGAGAAGAAATCTGTTCTTTTCCTCATATTCTACTTATTCCTTTTTCTAAATTTCTGTAGTATTTTTTTCTAGCACAGCAGAAAAACCATGTTGTTTTTCCTCAAGAGTGGCTAATAGGATTAACAAAGGACATGACCTGTGATTTTATTTTCCTGTATAAATTATTGTGACTACAAACTGTGGCTTTGTTTTTGGTTGAATCAATTTTCATATATATTTTTATAGTTATCTGACTTTTAATTTTGACATTTTAGAATGAAAAAAATTGATAATACATACAAAGGAAAGTAATAAAAGATTATGTTTTATAATTTACATTTCACTTTAGCCTCTAGTGTTAATACAGATACTTGTTCTATAAGCAAATTAACATATCATATTATATATGCATTCCTACATGTAACCATACTGATTAGTCCCATCTTTTAACAGGGTAAAAATGTAACTGTGGAAATGATGCACCAAACTGGAACATTTAAACTGGCCACCATACAGAAGCCACAGATGCAAGTTCTTGAGCTGCCCTATGTTAAGAACAAGCTCAGTATGATTATTCTGCTCCCAGTAGGCACAACTAATCTGAGACAGGTAATATCAGAGTGCCAGCTGCAGCTAGAGGCCATGGACACAGTCTCTGTGTCTTTGAAGTCTGTGGGCCAGCCACTGACTTAGGATCTAGGCTTTGTCACAGAAGCCGTGGAAAGAAAGGGACATGGTCCTTACCTTCCAGGAGAGTGTATGTAGGTGGGCCAATGCATTCTCATATTGTACAAATACATATCAGTCCTTCAGCAATTGGGGGAGACCTCTTTCAATTGTTTGAGCCCTTGGTTCACAGAAACCCAATGACAACAATCAGGAACAGTGTTCTGACCCAAGTGTCACACGCTATTATGGGTTCTTGATTTTTCACATCTTGGTTTTGTGAAGGAAATGTGGACCACAACTAGGAATAAGAGGTTTAAGCGGTGGCAGGGATTTGAGTCCAACTCCTTTTCCTGTTTGCATAAAGAGCTGCTCCATGCAGGGAGACCTTGGAGTGTTCATTTTATCTCCCCCAGCCTGGCTAGGACCTCCCAGTGTTCTGTAGAATAACAAACCACTTCTTGGGAAAATAGCCGAGTCCCTAGGAGCCTTATCTCACACAGATAAGTTGGCTACAGTGTTAGGTTTCTAAACCCACAGGTTTCTCAGTCAGCAGGAACTGGCTTAGAGGTGAGAGTCGTGTCTCAGGGATGGGGGAGCATAGGTGGGGCTTCCTGAGAGAGCTGGGCTAAGACGTGTACATTTGGACTAAGAAGTAAAATGTGCGTCCACCAGAAAGACAGGCCTGTGGTAAGGGAAATGCGATTATGCCCATAGGAACAGCTGTGTTCTTATGCGCAGTCAGTTTGGGGGGTTAGGCCCTGAGGACTCGTGACCAGCTAGGGTAGAAGGTATTTGGGAAAACTGGGCAGAAGCAGTTTGGGAGCAGTCTCAAGTCTGCAGAAGGCCCTACAGAAGTAACGAGGGTGTAAATTAGAGCCAGGAGATCGGGGAGGGCTTCTCACGGGCCTTCTCATATGGACATGAACGTATTGGAAGAGTTGAAGATGGAGACCGTGTTGTTATTGGCAAAGCAAAAAGTGAACGTGAATGTTCTAGAAATGAGTCAGGCTGATGCATTTATGTCAAGAATCATGGTAATTTGTACTGGGGGGAGAAGACAAAAAAGAAAAAAAAACTTCTATCTTTATGTGATACAGGATTTTCTATCGTTAGGGCAGGGGGATGATAAAAAGCATTTTAAACCCTTGGGGTAGAAGTACGGGACTGTCACAGCTGGACGGTGGAGAGGTCTAGCCGGAGGGGAGATGTTCTAAGGGTTGACAACAACGGTGGGGACGGATGGCGAACGAGAAGGCAGCGTTGCTGAGGCTGCTTTGGAAGCCTGAGCACAGTTGGGGGAGAGCAGTGCTGGGGAGAGGTGTGCAGGGAGGAGATAGGGACCGAGAAGCCGGTTTCGGAAGCAGCATCACAGAGAGGGAGAAGCAGGCAGGCAGCGGCAAAGCAGTCAAGGGGGAGCGAGGGGATCTGACGTCTCCCAAGCAAAAGGAGACCCGGGTTCAACCAGAAGGTTGCGCTCGTGCGCTTCAGATCTGAGCTCCAGGAAGAGGCGCTGGATTCCATCCAGGAGGCAGGGGTAATCAGGAGAGGCAGCCAGTGTAAGGCCTGAGGGAATGTCCGGTGGGAAGTTTCATGGTGAAATATAGATAAGACATAGACCATCAAGAAGAAAACAGGTGATTTAGTTTGGCTTCTTCCCCACAGAGATGTGAGCATGAATAAAGCCGTGAAACAGCCACACCTGTTGAGAATTATAGAAAGAAATGCATCCCCGGGCGTGGTGGCTCACGCCTGTAATCCCAGCACTCGGGAGGCAGAGACAGGAGGATTGCTGAGTTCGAGGCTTGCCTGGGCTACATAGTGAGCTCAGGGCCAGCCTGAACTACAAAGCGAGACCCTGTCTCAAAAAAAAAAAAAAAAAAAAAAAAGAAATGCATTAACGAAGAAGCTGTGTGTCTGACTCTTTGTTCCATCTGTGTTCCATCCCTCAGATAGAGAAGCAGCTGAATGCGAGGACGTTCCAGGAGTGGACCAGCTCTTCTCACATGATGGAAAGAGAAGTGGAAGTGTATATCCCCCGATTCAAACTCGAAATCAAGTATGAGTTAAATTCCCTGCTAAAATCCCTAGGGATGACAAATATCTTCAATGCAGGCACAGCCGATTTCTCTGGAATGTCACCAGACCAGGGCTTGTATTTATCAAAAGTTATCCACAAGTCCTATGTGGATGTCAATGAAGAGGGCACTGAGGCAGCAGCAGCCACTGGGGACAATATTGCTGTCAAAAGACTCCCCATTCTAGATCAGTTCATGGCAAACCACCCTTTCCTGTTCTTCATAATGGACACTAGTAGGAGTAGGAGTATGCTTCTTTTTGCCGGCAAGCTTGTCTCACCATAAACAGAGGTAGGTGGTGTAGGGGCAGCTAGGTGACCATAGGTCTTAGTGCACATACCTCTGTGCTTCAGTTTGCTCATAAGTTGGTGAAGATTATCTGGCTTTCTTTTCTTTGGGTTCTCCTGTGAGTGCTGTCTGGGTAATATGATTGAGTTAGTGAAAAATGTTTTAACGGTTAAATTCTCTGGAACTGTACATATTAGAGAGACTGTGAAAAGTGGCTTCTTTGCCTTCAAAAAGAAGCTTAAGGACTTCTACTTTGGTTGGCTTTTAAAAATATTATAATTTTCTTTTCATGCTTACATTTATATACATGTATAAAACAATGTGAATCATGGTTCAAAATTCTTCATTGACTTTAATAAATGGAAAAAGTGTCTGTACTTTTTTTCATAACTACAAAACATACCCAGAAAGTAATAACTTCTGAGAGGATATTTTGAATAAGGACAAGTCAAATTCAATGAGAGTATTGTTGGACTTTTGGAGCACATATTCATTAGATAAATTTAAATTTAATACTATTTATCTTTCAATTAAAAAATTCAATGAATAAGAGTTAAAAATAGCAAAACACACACACACACACACACACACACACACACACAACAACAAAACCAAAACACCCCAAAGCACCGAGTTGGGGTAGGAGAGGGTTTGACTTCGTTGCCTTCTTGTCACTGAGACACAATATTTCAGGCTTGTAACTTAGAGGAGAGTTTTGTTTTACCTCACAGTGTAGAGGCTTAGAAACCCAGAGCTGCAGGCCCCAGGGTGGAGCACTGCGGAGAGGGGCAGAGACAGGACAAGTTCCCCAAGGTGTTCTGGACGGAGACAGAGAGCATCCGGGGAGGAGCTGGAGACACATATTCTCTCTAGGCCGTGATCCAGTGAGCTGGCCCTTCTGCCCTGCCCCTGCCTCCTAGCAAGAACTCAGCTGCTGAGGTTATCAAAATACAAACCACAACAGGGCAGGGGGCTTTCCCAGGGACCAGAGGCTTCCCCTTGCACGTCTTAGTAGTGTGGAGGCAGGAACTTGTATGGGCACTGCCAGCAACCAGTAGTATATATTCTACAGAATCCTGGACTGATACAGTGACCAGACAAGCTCCCATGCTTATATATCTCCTTACATATCCTTGTATCTATACAGTATTTTCATGTGTATAAATGCATGCACATACATCTGCTCATATAGTTCCACATATATCTTTCATTATCCCCATCTATATATATATTAAAATTTATATGTATATATATATATACCCTCATATCTGGATTTCCATATATATATATATATATATACACATCTATATATCTCCATGTATATAACTGTTCATATATATATCTCCATATATATACATATGTATATCTGCCCATATTTCTATTGTACATCTGTATCACCATGTGTGTGTATGTATGTATCTATCATCTATCTATCATCTATCGATCGATCTATCATCTATCTATCTATCTATCTATCTATCTATCTATCTATCTATCTATCTATCATCTATATCTATCTGTCACTTATCTATCTTATTTCTCTATCAATCTATATTATGGTGTATGGAAGAGACAGGAAAGGAAGAGAGATTTAGAGATGTCTCTTGCAGTCTTGCAGCAGGGTCTGAAGGGCTGCAAAAAGCAGAGTTCCCTTTTTTCTGAGACTGCCTTCAGTTTTCCTTTGAGCTATTCAACTCATTACATGAAGTCCAACCGTATGATGGAGGATAATCTGCTTTACCCAGATTGTGTTGACTTGATGTTAATCTTGTTCACAATATAGCTTTGCAGCCCTGTCCAGACTACACTTAGGTACTATGGCCTAGGCAGGCTAACTCAAAAGTCTTCACACTGGGGCCAGGGATTTAGTTCAGTTGTTCCGGTGTCTGCCTGGCAAGTGCAAGGTCTAGAGTTTGATCCCCAATACCACATACCACGATGCCAAGCATAGTGGCTTACACCTGTAATCCCAGCACTCAGAAGGCAGAGGCAGGAGGATTGCTGAGTTTGAGGCTAATTTGAGCAACATAGTAAGCACAGGCCAGTCTGAACTACAAAGCGAGACCCTGTCTCAAACAAACAAAAAAAAAGGGCCGGAGGGTTAGCTCAGTGGTTCTGGCGCCTGCCTCGCAAGTGCAAGGTCCTGAGTTCGATCCCCGGTAACCACGGTAACCACATATAATGCTGGGCGTGGAGACTCACGCCCACCAACAATCAACACCGCATACCACAATGCCGGGCGTGGTAGTAATCCCAGCACTCGGGAGGCAGAGACGAGAGGATTGCTGAGTTCGCAGCGGCTTGCCTGGGCTCCATAGTGAGCTCAGGGCCAGCCTGAACTACAAAGCGAGACCCTGTCTCAAAAAAAAAAGAATCTTCACAGTCACAAGCACTGAGTTAGGGAGGCGAATACAGGACATTTTCAACCTATCAGAGCTAACAAAATGTCTGCTTTTATCAGTTTAAATAATACACTACACTGGATGGATTCATGAAATTTCATCACAAAAGAAGCCTTACTTTGTCTCCTATTACCCCTCTAAAGTTACTGCTGGCAGGTCCTTCCCCAGTCCCAGATGGAAACTGGCTCTTCATAGGTCCCACTTGCACTGTAACAAGTCTGGGATTGCTTCATGTTACACACTCCATTCAGCGAGGTCAAAAGCTCACTGTTTCAGGAGTAGTGTGGCTTCACCATTGTCAACTTCCCCTGGGAGCTGCTGAGAAATACTGTCCCCAGCTCCACCCCAGTCCTACATTAACACAAAATCCTCAGATGGACTGTGTGTGCACTACAGTTGGAGAAAAGCCTGGAGAGGGAGAGTCTGATCTTCTGTCCTCCCTACTGAAAATCCTCACCACATTTGCTCTTCCTTCCTTCCTTCCTTCCTCCCTCCTTCCTTCCCTCCTTCCTTCCTCCTTCCTTCCTTCCTCCTTCCTTCCTTCCTCCTTCCTTCCTTCCTTCTTCCTTCCTTCCTCCTTCCTTCCTCCCTTCCTTCCTTTCTCCCTTCCTCCCTTCCTCCCTTCCTCCCTTCCTCCCTTCCTCCCTTCCTCCCTCTCCCCCACTTTCTCTCGCTCTTTCTTTTTTTGCGGCACTGGAACTCAGGCCCTTGTGTTTCCAAGGCAGACGTGGTACCATCGAGCTAAATCCCCAGCACACTTGCTATTTCTGTATTACCACCACCACCACTACCACTGGGGAAATTTGAACCTGGGACCTCTGCATGCCAAGCACTTGCTTTCCCAGAGTTACCTATGCTTGTAGAGAGGGGCCAGGGGGCACTAAGCAGAAAGGCACAGTTCTGATTTACAAGCTCTTACACTCTGAACAGCCATTTTGCTCCCAGACACTGTGGTAAGCAGTGCCCTGCTTACTGGCTGGCTGCTGGCCCAAGAACTACATCCCACAAGACTAATAATCTAGTTCTTTTGCCTTTCTAGCAAAAATTCTCAGAGTTGTTCATTAATACTCTCCATCAGATTTATACAGTATAAAGTCATTCTTCCTTCAAATACATATTGTTTACTTCAAGCATGTTACAGGCAATAGAATCTGATCCAGTGAAGACTTAGCTTGGGGTGTGGGCTGGAGTAGTTCCTGCACGAGGATGGTGATCAGCACCCACAGCCTGAGAGCCAAGTCCAGCCTGGTGGGCCCCTCTGCGGAAGATGGTGCTACAAGCCAGTAGATAAAGCCTCGTGTCCCTCTGCTCAGATCCCTGTGCTCCCCACACCTGCTTTCTACAGAACTGCGCTGCAGGGTGGAGTCTCCATGCCGGAGTCAGGGACTCAGTTGAGATGGGCTCTCTGGGAAGAGTAGTCATCAGGATCTTGGGGTTGATGGGCTGAGAGGGGCTGATCTGAGTGGCCACAAACACTCCTCCCACCTGCCTGCCTGCTTCACTAGTCCTCCCCATAGAAGGGTCACACATCATCCCCGAATATCTCCAGCTAGTGACAATGGGAGACAAAGCACATCTCCTCCCAGGACGGACTATCTGAGACCAATCAGAGGAGCTAGGTAAGAGTTTGTATAGGTAACATTTGCTTATGGCCTGTGCAGCCTACATTATTTACTATCAGCCTCTTTCCTGTAAAGTTGTGGACCTCTGTTTTAGCGCCAAAACAGTCCAACACCTCAGGAATGGTCTTTCTGAGGTATTTATTGAGTATCTGTACTGACTGTGTGCCTATGGCCCCCTCCCCTGGGGAATCTCCATTTGCCTAACAGTCTCCCAGGGGTTGTTCTCCGTTAGGCTCAGCTGGATGGGCCTTGCTCTGGATGTGCAATGTAATATTTGGCTAAAGACTCAAGAAAATGCACCCACACCAATCCAGACTCTCAAGTTCTCTTTCTGAGTAGCTTCTTTGATGCATGTTCCTCAAGTTTCAGTTGAGAGCCTTGAACTCTAGCCTTCCCTTCTCTGCCCAGATCACAGTTCTCTGTAGGGTTTTCTCAGGGCCAAAAGGCAATGGAGCTGTGTGCCTGGAGGTGATTCCTTTTTCTCAGGATCATGACCTTGTGTTATCTGTGGCCTACAAGCTGAAACCATTGCCTCCTATACTCTGTCCGGTTTGCCTCCTTTCTTTCTTTCTTTCTTTCTTTCTTTCTTTCTTTCTTTCTTTCTTTCTTTCTTTCTTTCTTTCTTTCTTTCTTTCTTTCTCTCTTTCTCTCTTTCTCTCTCTCTCTCTCTCTCTCTCTTTCTCTCTTTCTTTCTTTCTTTCTTTCTTTCTTTCTTTCTTTCTTTCTTTCTTTCTTTCTTTCTTTCTTTCTCTCTTTCTCTCTTTCTCTCTTTCTCTCTTTCCTTCCTTCCTTCCTTCTCTCTTTCTTTCTTTCTTTCTTTCTTTCTTTCTTTCTTTCTTTCTTTCTTTCTTTCTTTCTTTCTTTCTTTTCTTTCTTTTTCTTTCTTTCTTTCTTTTTTTCTGAGACAAGGGCTCTGTAATTCAGGGCCTTGAACTCACTACGTAGTCTGGGCTGGCCTTGAACTAGCGGCCATCCATTTGCCCCAGCTTCCCAGCTGCTGTGGTGATAGATGTTTGCTGTCACTCCAGGTTGTTTGTTTACCCCTGGAGATGACAGTCCATACTACCTGAAGGCTGACACTAGAGGTCCAGAAATCCTGTAAGTGACCCAGGCCACCCCTCTTTCTGGGGTCTGAATCTGACCTAGGAACTGTGCCTCTCTGAGAGCTTTAGAGAGCTTCCCACATATAGCACACTTTAGCTCCACTTTAGTTTTCTTTGCCTGGTGACGCCCAATAGTAGCGAACACATAGGCGGTCCTCTTGGGAGTCCTGTGAAGTAGCTCTAAAGACTTGGGAAGATTCTTCACCTATGAAGGAGATTAGATGCACTCTATATAAACAGCTTTTGGGAAAAAACCCCTTTCAAGGATTCCCTTCTTAGAATCTCCATTTCTGATCTTTACATATGCACAATGCAAATAAATAACAACACTCAACTCTGGTAGCTATTTGGAGAGAGGAGATTTGGTCTAATTCTTCCTCCAAAGGCAGCACCTAACATACCTTAGGGCCTCACCTGAACTTAATCTGTCATCCGTTCTACTTGCTATCACACTGCGTATTTACTTCTGTTTTGTACATTTGTGGCAGTAATCAAAACTATAGCAACTGTATTGCATGTCCATAAAATCTCTGGAATTTAGAGATGCCTAGATGAAGCAAAGCTGTAAAATGAATGCATGTTTTGCATTAAAATCTTTCAAAACAGTGAAGAAAAAGTATGGAAATGGGAAAAATTAGGAAATCCTCCATGTGTATGAATGGCAATGTGGCCTGAGGTCATGCCAGAAGGAGGAAGAATATTGAGAAAATGGAGACCCCCTACATGCTCTTACTTACAATATCAACTTTAACAAAATGTTGGGAATGAAGCATAATAGTCACATTGTACTGAAGAGAAGAAGCAAAAAGTTGAGGTCTCTCTAATTTCAGTACTTACTATAAAGCTACAGTAATCAAATTACATGATACTATTAAAAGACTAGATAAATAGAGTAGATTAGGCAGCTCATAAAAGGACCCATGAAGTCACAACCAGTCGAACTTTGACAAAGGAGTGAGGACATTTTAAAGAGGGAAGAAATAATTATTTCAGCCAATGGTGCTAGGACGATTGGATATCATGGTCAAATTTTAACAAAATAAATCTAGACACTGACCTAATAGTTTTCAGGAAAATTAATTTAAAATAAATCATAATCTTAAATATAAAATTCAAAACTATAGCTTCTAGAAGATAACAAAGGAACAAACCAAAGCAACCTTGAATTTGGCAATAATATTTTAGATGCACCAACAAAGCATATAATACTTGAAAGGAAAGCTGAAAAAGTTGGATGTCTGCTCCACAACACATCACTGCAGGAATAAAACAAAAGTCACTGAGTAAAAAAAAAAAAAAAATTATAAAACATATTTCTGATAAAAGACTGGTATCTAAAATATGCAAATAATTCTTAAAATTCAGAGAAAAGGAAATAACCAATTTAAAATGAGCAAAAGATACAAGCAGGAGGGCCGGAGGGTTAGCTCAGTGGTTCCGGTGCCTGCCTTGCAAGCGCAAGGACCTGAGTTCAATCCCCGGTAACCACATATAATGCTGGGC
>PVIC010017001.1:0-33254 GCA_004025085.1 Thryonomys swinderianus
CTCCTGAGCCCTGGCAGCTCTGATGCCCACACTCCCCGCTCCATCTCTCACACCGGAGACTGCATGGACCTCTGCTGGAGCTTCAGCCCCGTACAAAGCCTGGCAGGGGCCCCAGCAGGGAAACATCACCTGCAGAGCTGGGCTTTTTTCAGTGTGCTTCCTTCTCGCTGGCATCTGCTTCCTCAACGCCTGACAGCCTTCAAAGCTCTTTAATGCCTGCAAAGAGGTTATTTTTTCTTTTAATTCAGTTCTCTCTCTCTCTTTTAAATGGGAGCACTGAGTTGCTAGAAAGTTACTCCAACATAGCTGAAGGAAAAAGTCTGCGTAGCCTTTATTTATTTTTAATAGACTCTGTGCTTATGAAGTTTTAGGTTCATAGCAAGATTGAGCAAGAAGTAGAGAGCTGCTGCACAGTCCCTGCCCTGTTTGTGTGTGACCTCCCTGGCGAGCGATGTCTTCTACCACTGTGGCACACTTGTTCAGTGCTGCATCCTCATTAACATGTAATTAATTGCCCCAGTCTAGGGTCCGGTACTGTTGAGTTGTCACCTCTCACCTGGCTTCCCTGGTCACAGACGGCTTCATTTATCTAGTTACACTGAGTTTGGGAGTTTATTGAATTGCTGTTTTGTGGAATATCCCTCCACTTAGTTTTATCTGCTGGTTCTTTCTTTTCCTCATAGCCTAGTGGTGTTTTTTCTTTTCTTTCCTTATTTGTTTGTTTGTTTGTTTTGCAGTACTGGGCATCTCAGAGATCAGTTCCCATTTCCATTTTACTAGATCTGCTTTTGTTACCATTTCAGAGAGTCCTGGTGATTGAGCTTCAGTTTGCTCCATTTCCCTTTTCCCTGCATCCCCCTGTAGTGATGATCTTTGTTCCTGGGTTTTAATTTTTCTTCTCATTTCTATTCCTTTGTTGTTGCTGGTGTTATTAATCTAAATCCTTGCCTGGTGCCTGGGCAATATTTGTTGCAAGTCTCTTTCTTCCTAATATTTAAAATCCCTTAGAGACGCCTACTTCCTGGGTTGTCCTCTTTGGATCTGTAATGGCCCTGAAGTATTCTCAGTTCTCGCACACCATGGGAGGTATTTGAACAGAACAATCACATTATCTGTGTTGACATAATATAATCAGTACCATCAACAGTATTGAACACAGCACAGGAAATAAGTTTTGGCAAGTACTATTCTGATACCTTTAACCTCATGAGTTGCATCTATGACCATATGCCAAAATTTAGAGTTAATCGGAAATGTGTTTACAGTATATGGGTCCTTAAATATAGGAGCATTATTCTTTGGGAAAAAAGGTCACTGGGGAGTTGGGAAGGTAGGGAGACAGGAGAGCGAAAGATTAGAAATAGTTTTAGTGGATCTATAAAGATCACATAGCTGTCGAGAATCTCATAGATACCACAGGACAACAGAGGAAAAGGGACAAGTATAAGACAGAACTGACTAAGAACCACAGGACCACTAGACATCCTCCCATAATAATAAAGAAGAGAAATTAGGGAAGATTGAGGCCTTTTTACTTCTAGGTATTGATTCTGATTGAGGGACAGGAGAGGATGAGGGAACAAGAGGAGAATAGGGTCACCTAGCAGCAGCAAACAGGAGACTATTTTCCTTCTTTTGTAGAAATGAGAGCAGTAAAGAGGAGAAAAAACCCAAACTTGGACAGAGTCAGAAACAGTAGAGAAATGAAAAAAGATAGGTCAAAGCAAAGAAAGAAGAAGAAAAAGAACAACAATAAAACAAAACTAAAACTACTACCAAAATGGATCTTCACAATGTGGATCTGTTGTCTCCTGTGGATAGTATGGGCAGTAGCACGCAGATTGAAGCTGATTAGTTGCAGGGAGCCAGCCATCTTCCCTTGTCTAGGTTCTGAGGATAATGCTTGAGTTGAGCTCAAGCTACGGGCTTGAACTCTGCAAGAGTCCAGGATCTTGCGGGTGGAACTGACTCCACCAACTCACCAATGGTTGTGGTCAACAGGACTCCCTCACTCTTCTAGTGAGTGTCTCCTTTGATGAGGGGGATTGGGGGAAGGACTGTAGGAGAGGTCCAAGTGTGTTTGGGCCAAGTATACCACACGTACATCTCCTAGTATGCTGGTAGACAGCCCTGTTCTCCTAGTACACTGGTAGGGAACTTCTTTAGGAGCTTGAGCACACTTACTCCCGTGTGGTGAGCCTTGCCTATAGCTTTCTGGGGCCTACCCCCAATCTCCCTGATTGGGTGCCGTCCAGGACCACTCCATATGTGAAAACATTCATGTCTCATCCTATCAGGTTAAGCCAACTGTGCTGCTCGCCGTTCTGTCCCTCCCTCATTGTGAGCTTTATAAGTGCCAGCGAACTCAATAAAAAAAGGAAGTGTTCTTTGAGACCTCCCCAGAGTCTGCGTGGTGACTCTGCACCTCCCCCTCCTGGTCCAGGCCTCCGAACCTGCTCTGCTGTGATCGCCATGGACGACAGCAGCACAGTTCACTGAAGGCCTCTGTCTAGGTTTCCGTATCTCGGCCACACTTATTCAGCACCCATAGACAAGCAGGTGGGGTCTCTAATGGCTCTTCCATCAGTCAGGTCCAGTCTGGCCCAGGAAATGGAGATTCTAAGGCCTTCTGGTTCACCCTGGTTGTGAAAGAGCCAGTCTGTCTCCACAGGCCTCTGGCGTGGTCCCAGAAGCAGGAAAGTTGCAGGCCTGGACACCAGTCAATGGAGCCCAGTTTCCTTGTTGTAGAGATTCACTGTGCGACCTCTCAATCTGTCTTTGCGGGCCTCTGGCCTATACTAATTTAACTTATTCAATTGTTGCTCAAATTGCTCTGGTTTTGGTCACTGAGAGCTCTTTAAGCTTGGGCTCGTGTTCTCTGGATGTGACCACCTTTCTGTTTTTCTAGCATTTCCTTATTTTCTTGATCCTACAAGATGCTCTTAACTCATCTTGTATTTTCTCTGTTCCAGCTCTAGAACCAGCCATTTCTCCAAGGTTAGTTCCTTTTGTCTGAGGATTTAGAAACCAATGTCTGAATACTGACATGCTTGCTGCTACTGAGGGTATGTCATACATTTCTAATAGTTGGTTAGAATCTTTTGTCACAGTCTACATTCCTTACTGGGATTTTTTTGAATTTTAATTTAAATCTTTTAAAAAAATTTGCACGTAGGCTGGAGATTTATCTCAGTAGTTCTGACACCTGCCCAGCAAGTGCAAGATCTTTAGTTTGATCCCCAGTAACCATATACAACAAGACCCGGTGTGGTGACTCATGCTTACCAGCAACCAGTACCACACATCACAGTGCCGGGCGCGGTGCCTCACGCCTGTAATCCTAGTACTTGGGAGGCAGAGGCAGGAGGACTGCTGAGTTTGAGGCTTGCCTGGGCTACACAATGAGCTCAGGGCCAGCCTGAACTACAAAGTGAGATCTTGTCTAAAAAAAAAAAAAAATCATGTGCTTTGCTCTTGGTGAGATACAGTTCTGTGAAGTTTGAAAAACACAAAGATTATATATCCACCATGATAGCACTATAGAAGATGCCAAATTCACCTAATAATTCTACGACGTAGCTTTTTATTTTTTTGTATTTGATCATTTTGTCTTTCACTTGATAAACATTATTGTTCTGTTTTCTGTACTCAATTCTCAGCAAAGCCTCTCAGCCTTATTTCTGGACTTTGGACTGGGAAGGTGATTGAAATGGGGATTTAATGTTAGTTTTGTAGAAATGAGCCGGTAATAATTCCCGTTCACTAGATTGTGAGTCATCTGCTTTGTTCATCATATATGTAGGTAGCACTTAACATGATGTGGGTGCTTCCTCACTAGGAAGATACCTTTCTCACACAAAATCCAGAAAAAGTCCAGCACAGTGTCTGATAGAGTAGTGACCACTGAAAATGTACTTCTGGAAGGGTTGAGAATTTCTAACTACTCTAATATTAGTAGTTCAATATTGCTACAATAATTGAATAATACTAGCTTTGCAGTCTCTGTAGAGTCATTTCTCACCCTCCAGCACTTGGATAAAATCTGTGCAGAGCACTTTACCCTTCATGTCTTGTTAAACACCATATTGCTTCTATTAAAAAATACTGACAGGCTGGGTGTAGGGGCTCACGCCTGTAATTCAGCACTCAGGAGACAGAGGCAGGAGGGTTGCTGTGAGTTCGAGGCTAGTCTGGGCTACCTAGTGAGTTCAGGACCAGCCTCAACTTCAAAACGAGGCACTGTCTCAAAAAACAAAATATTGATGGCGTTGGACCTTTAGGTTTTAATCTGGAAATGCTTTAAATCTAGAAATACTTTGCCACTTAACTTTTCATTTATCCTACAGTGACCTAAAGAGCTTTGCGAAAGGTACATTTTCTGCCACTCATGAAAAATATCAAGGGAGAAATAGTCTGGAGAAGAAAGATACCAATTTTTTGGCAAGCCACACTCAGTGCAGGACCCACAGGTGAGAACCTCCACTTCTCTTGGCTCCTGTGACAAAGGATGGACAGAGCTGTCACTTTTTGAATACTGATGTAGAAAGGACATGCAAGGTCATAACCTTGGCATACGTGAACCTGTCAAACTCTAGGCTTTATATTCCTCTCAGGACCAGCAGCACGGATCAGTCTCCAGAGCAGTTCTGTGAGTATTTCTATTTACCGGGCTGTTTTCTACAGAGATGAAAAAGAACCAGGAGGGGAAACAGAAGAAGTGAGATTCAAGATACAGGAGGATTTACCAGGAGAATTGGGTAATTTGCTTGTAAATGTATCTATGGCCTCAGGGCCGTATCTACCCAGCAAAACCGTGAAGTGGAAATTTGGCAAACATGATCATTAATTATCTAATTTGACAGTTTATTCCAATCAAGTTCATTGGTTAACTGCCAACTTTCCACTCTACTTTGAATTGCCCAGGGACAGCAAAAGGGAAGGGGATTAAACTATGCATCTGATCCGTTTATACATCGCTGATGAAAATGTCTTTACGGCCATTAAGGTAGTTTACAATGAGACTTCTCCTGTGTTTTCTCGCATAATGACAGAAGAGGCTCAGCTGGATTTCTGGCCCATTAACTCACTTAGACATTGAAATTAAGCCAATTTTCACTCCAAGTCCCTGATGTTATTCATCTATGGATTCAACAAGATACATTTAATAACAAGATGGAAAACTCTTGGAGAGATGAGCCATGTGCCCTTGACTTTAAGAGCTGAGAGAGTAGAGTCAGCATTGAGTTCATTTTCCCGAGCTTGACATCCCTGTGGAAGTTACGATATACCCTTCCACACTTGATCATTTCTTCATTCTTGAAAGCTGGTCTTACCTGCCAGGCACTGTAATAGACATGGAAGATATAAAGATGGGTGATTAAGGATCTTTGCCCAGAGGAGTTCCATGTGTAGTCAGAGAAGGAGCTAAAATCAAATGATGTCAATACAGTATGATCAGCATGATTACAGAGGCGTGTGTTATGAGCATTAGTTGCAGAGCGGGGAGAATCATTCTACTTGGATGAATCAGAGAAGGGTTGATTTACGGAGTGGGAAGTTGAACGTGATGGATGGGACATAAACAAGATCTCTCTGGTGTAGGGGGAGGAGGTTGGAGAGGAAAGGGAGTCTAAACCTGACAACAGCACGCGTTAAGATACACGAAACATGCAGGCTCTTAGGGGTGCTCACTGTGCCGGGAGTCTGAGGTGCAGGTGGAAGGTAGGGGACGAGGGTGCATAAGATAGAGTCTCGTGGACACCGTGAGAGGTGGCTTTGGAGCATCCTGGGGAAGAAGAATTACTTATCACCTTTGAAAAAGGTCACTGCACTAGTCACAAGATGAGCAGGATCTCGAAGGACCGTGACAGCTGGTTCAAAGCCCAGGCTGCTTATTCTCTTTGCAGCCCCGGAGAAGCTCCCAAACACCCATGAACTTCACAAAAACAGGATAATAATGCCTCCTTCAAAGTGTTGCGGAGAGAATTATAAATAACATCTATTAAGTACCCACAGCCATATCTGGAATTTGTCATTGTAACTCTGGTGAAGAGAGTATAATACTTTGGAGAGCAGAAGGCTCTTTGAGTCAGTCTCCTACATTCCCATCCCAGTTTTGCGGACTATCAAAGTATCTTAACACACCTGTTAATTTTCCTGAACCCATTTTAGTACTGGAAAATGGCCAATCAGTCCAAAAAAATGTATTTAAAAACTTCCGTGTACAGCCCTATGCCAACAGAACAATCCATGACACTACGCATTATCAACTTAGGACCTGCACACAGCCTCTTTTAACTATTTCTTCCAAGTAATAACAATAGAAAAAGTAAACTTTTACCTATTTGGTGCGCAGCTGCCCTTGTATAACCAACAACACACAACCCTATCCCCAGTAGCACATATGCAAAGCCTCTTCTTCTTCACATCTGGGCAAGGTTCATTTCTTTTCTAGTTGAGTCCCTTTTTGAAGATACTAATAATGGCAGCAGTCCTCATTTCTTTAACTGGCCATGGGCCATGGTTGGTATTCGTCACTGACATTTTCTGCAGCGTGGTCCGTATTCCCCGCATCCCCTGCTCTTCTGCTTGGCGGAGCAATCAAACTGCCATTCCTGAAGTGCGTGTGCCACTAGCGGTCTTGCCTGAATTGGGATGTTGTAGCTCCCTAGTAGCCTTTACCACTGGACACGGAAGCACTAAGAGATACCCCGGAGGATCTCCAGTGTTTCAGGCGTACTGTCTTCTGCTCTGGCTTGTAGCAGCCACACACTTGCCCTTGAGAATCAGGATCAAGCACCGCAGTCACTAAAACAGTCTCCTACGTTCCCTCCAAATTCATTGGCAGGACGAGCCCAGTCTCAGCTTCCAGGTTCACAGAGCCACGGCTGCCTCCCCTGATAGAAGCAAAAGCTCTAGACAAACAGAACCTGCAAGCACAGGAACAAGACACAGAAACTTTGCTGGCGAATTATGAAGGCAAAAATAAGAGAAACCACTGCTTTTCATCCATTGATCCACAGACTTCTAAATTCGGGCTACCGAGAGGAACAGGACCGTATATTGAGCTAGACTAGCATGACCTGGAGATTCCTGTACATTATCATCCAGCGGGCCCCGCCCCTGAGTCTCCCCTCATTCATTCTACCAAGCAGCTCTCTTAGAGCGACCACGAGACCAGAGCGTTCTGTGCACAGGAACCCACGTTTGTGTTCCCAGTGCCAAAAGCGAGCTCTCCTGTTGGAAGCAGTGCGATGTGGGATTCTGCGGCACTAAATAAAGCACTCTGTGAGTCTAGAGCTGTTGGTTTTAGGAGAAGCATTGAAGGTAGGAAAGCAAATCCATATACTGTTGCAGTGTCTGTGCCAGTGAGATTAAAGTGCTGTTCCTGCCATTATGGAAATGATGGGATGTATAAACACGCCATCATGTTCTGACTGAACCTCCCGGGTGGAACATGGAAGTTTATTATCAGTCTCTACGGTGGGCTGGCTGGCAGTTGGCAGGGATGGTAGGTGGCTCAGCCTTGATGAGTGAAAGCCCCTGTTGCTGAGTCCACACAATCTTCAGCCCTGTTGCCATGTTACTCTGCTCATGACATCATCGGCAAGGGCAGGGGAGTGGCTGGCGAAGAGGCTGATTGACATGAACAGATTGGGTCACATTGCCTGTTAAGATCTCCTCAGGTGAATTTGCTTTTTTGTACATGAATACCTTCTTCATTTTTCTGTGCCCATTCAGAGAGGTCTAGACACATACTGCTTTGCTCTTCATGTCACTAATATCTCACTTATGTTTCTTCCAAGTCCCCAATAATTATTCAATTCTTTATTATCTGTGTTTTTTAGACGGAATAACTTCTATAGAAGTTCATGGACTCTTTCCTAGATAATTTCCAATCTGCTCTTAAGCATATCCAGAGAATTCTTAACTTCAGATAATGTATTTGTCAGGTTTAGAATTTCTATTTGGCTCCTTCTTACAGTTTGTGATTCTCTGCTGAGACTTCTTGTTTCCACTCATTGCAAATATAATTATCCTTTAGGTCAATTGTTGGGAGCAGATATTTTCACAGCTTAGTTATAATTAGGCTTGATTTTCTTGCCTACAGCCTGGCTGTGGCATATCCAGACATAACTTCATTTTTGCCTCTGATCACATATAAAACCTCAGTCATTCTATGATGCTTGACACTTTAGGGCAGGATTACATCGGCTGAAGACAACCTGGTTCCTTGAGAACTGAATAGTAAGAGAAAGGTTTCACTTGGAGAGGAACAAATTCCTAATCAAGGTAAGTTCTCCCGCATTAGAGGATCTTCATCAGCATAAGTTCCTTATTGTTCTAGGACTGTATGAGTCATCTGTTATTCCCAATATACCAAGCCCAGAGCAGCACTGACCAGGCCCAAAGCTCAGCTTTTTCTCTTAATCTTGTTTCCTGCCTGTATTCATTAGTTCACCTTGTGCTGTCTTGGACCACAGGAGACCAAGACTCACTGCTGGGTTTCTGCTAACATCCCGTTTCCCTATTCCCTAGAGTCAGTGAGTATATTTTAAGTGCTGCTTTAGAATATAAATATGTTCATTTCATTTACTTTCCATTGTGTATATATATATATTTTTTTTAAGACTGGCTGACATGTCATTGACTCTTCATCCATTGAGTAGTTTTTAAACTATATACTAAAAACTATAGTTTATGTTGTAGAATTTTGCATTTTGTTATATTCTTTTACAAAGAGTTTTATTTTTGCATTCTCTGTCTTAGCATCCAATTAACTTGGTTTTGCTTAAACTACCAAATTTAATTCTCCTACCTCCTATTGTCACTCCTGATATAGGTCTTTTAATTGCCTAATAATAATAATAATAGATTTAAGGTGCCTTTCTCCCTTATAGAACTGTAAGCTTTTTTTTTTTTTTTTTTTTTTTTGAGACAGGGTCTCGCTTTGTAGTTCAGGCTGGCCCTGAGCTCACTATGTAACCCAGGCAAGCCTCGAACTCAGCAGTCCTCCTGCCTCAGCCTCCCGAGTGCTGGGATGACAGGCGTGAGCCACCACGCCCGGCTAGAACTATAAGCTTTTCAAGGTATCAAGTAGTCTCATTCATCATTGTGTCTTGTACATATAGCTGAATAATGGCTCACACTGAATCTGTCACAATGCCTAATACATAAATGAACTAACAAACCATGAAACTCAGGAAATATCTACCCAACTAGAACACTTGTATTAAGATCTAGAAGCCAAGAGAGAAAAGGTGGGAGCCTTGTATATACATCAGCATCCACCTTCCTGTGCTTTAATGTGATTTTTCAGTTTTTAATCCATTAGAAAGAATCTGGGCCTTGGCCATCATTAATTATCAATATCTGTGGCTTCATATATTATTTCCTACAAAGTACACCATATAGCAGACTCTGTTAAAATAACCATAGTCACAGTAGTGATTGTCCAATTGTTACTTTAACCACATTTCTGTAATGTGGATTAATTCAAGAGGTACAAATTTGAATAACAGTTGAAACCCACAGGACAAACCTTCATTTGTTCACTTGCTATTCTCTTGAGCTGCTGCCGGTTCTAGGTTCCAGAGATAGAAAAATTAGTCAACACAGGTTGTATTTTCAAAGAGTGAGGGAAAGAGAAAGGGTAGTTATTTAACTTCTTACCAATGTTTCATGAGCAACTATTTTGTGCTAGAAACTTTGCTGAGATCAAGAGTTACAGCAATGAGGAGATGGAAGCATCATTGCTCTTAACATACTCAGAGATTCTCCTGAAAACAGTAACTCTGAAAGAGTTTGTTTGTACATCGAGGCATCTAAGAATCATTCTTAGATTTTCTTATTTCTTTTGACTCAGATTATACAACATGTACTGCTAATTTGTATTTTACTTAAATCTCACTTTCAAAAATTTAGGTGGATTTGGCCGGGCGTGGTGGCTCATGCCTGTCATCCCAGCACTCGAGAGGCAGAGACAGGTGGATTGCTGAGTTCAAGGCTTGCCTGGGCTACATAGTGAGCTCAGAGCCAGCCTGAACTACAAAGTGAGACCCTATCTCAAAAAAAAAAATTTAGGTGGATTTGATTTAAAGGAAAGATTATATCTTAGATCAGGTGTTATTTATGCTTTTTAAATTTGCATTAAAATAAATGCATAATTATTAAAATGTGAAGTGATTAAATGTAAAACACCAAGCATTACATGTCCCACAGTCTGATAAAACACTAGTTTAAACATTTTAAGGGTTATAAAAGAAGAATTTAGAGAATGCAATAAATATGATGAGAATATAAAAAGAGTCACTAACCTTGCCTATGTCTATAAGAAAGGCTGTGCAAGATGTCTCCTAGGTAGAAATTAAAGTATCTCCTTGTTATGGTTTGTAGCTTGCTATCCCCTCATACCCTCAGATGCTTATAAACGGAGAGTTTCAAAGGTGACTGGACTAGAGTGTAATGATAGGAGTAAGGTGGTCAACAAGGGTGTGATTGGCACCACTGAAAAGGCTGTAGCCTAGATGGGGACAAAATGGAGAGGTAGGTTGCTGCTGCTGCTGCTGCTGCTGCTGCTGCTGCTGCTGCTGCTGCTGCTGCTGCTGCTGTTGCTGCTCACTGCTTTTTTGCCTGTCACACCATGAATTGTTTCTCCTCTCTGATGTCGATCTGTTGTGCTACCTGCCTTGGGGCCAGCTGGCTATGAAATGAAACTTGTACAAACTGTGAGCTAAATAAACCTTTCCTCATTTAACTTTAGGTGCTGTGTACAGTGGTACCTTGGTTCATGAACTTAATTCATCCCATGATACTGAGGAAGATGGCTGTGGTTGTGTTTGTCTGTTTGCAAACAGAAGTGTTCATGAACTGCGGTGGTATATCACCATATGTTGTCTCAGTAATGAGAAAAGTAACCAAGATAATCCTTTATCTCCGTAGAGTTTGAAAAGAGTGCCCTCTTCCCCCAAAGATACTGTGATGGTTTAGATCTAAAATATTCTCCAAAAGTCTCGTGGCAGGTGACTGTATGAGTGGAGTACTCCACTGAAGAGACTACTGCTGAAGGTGCTGTGAGAAGGTAGGGCCTCGCTGGCAGAAGCAGGGTATACCTTTGGGGATATATTCTGTTCCCAGCCATTTCCTCTCTCTCTGACTCTTCCTTTCACTCTGCTTCCAGGCCACCCCGAGGCAAGCAGCCTTCTCTGCTGCACTCTTCTGCTATGATATTTCTGACATAAAGTAATGAACTTGAAATAAGCTTTTCTTCTTTTAAGTTTTGAATGTTAAGTATTTTGTCTCAGCAGTGGAATGCTAGCCCAGGTGTCTACATCCTAAAAGACTTTGTTATTTTACCTAGACAAGAGGAATCAAAGCTTCAGATGGAATTAAAGTTGCTTATCAGCCAGCTTTTAAAAAGTTTTCTGGATTGTCTGGGTGAGCTCAATACAATCTCAAGAGTCCAGAAGGGTCAGAGTGAGAGTTTATGTGCTAAGAGGACTCAACCACTGTTGTTGGTTTTAATGATAGAGGGTGGCCCACAAGCTCAGGGTAGTCTGTGACTTCTAGAAACTGGAAAAGGGAAGGAATCAAATCTACTCTAGAGCTTCAAGAAAGCCACACAGTCCTACTGACACTGTAATTTTAGCCTAGGTAGATCCAGCTGGACTGCAGAACTGTAAGATAAATTTATGTTGGACTAAGGATGTATGGAATCGGAGTTAGAGGGCTTGCCAAACACGCATGAGGCTCTGGGTGCCATACGCATCACTGCAGTGAAAAATAAATAATAATGGGTGATGTTTTGTTATAGCAGCCATAGAAAACTAAGAAATCCTTACAGTGTGAGATATATGATAGGCATTGGCTAAAATATCTGCCAAGGGGAATGAGGTTGAGGGTTTCATAATTTTTCTCTGCAGCAGACTTACTTAGTATTTACTGTAGAAGAGAAAAGGTAATACCTTTATCTCACAGGTTAACAAGGGGAAAGCATGACAGTTATTTCATTGAAGGTTTACATGACACAGGCTCCTTTAGAAAAGAAGAACCAAAGATCCAGGCAAAATAATACATTTTTATGCTTAGGATTTTATGTGTGTGTGTGTGTGTGTATGTGTGGTATCAAGGACTGAACTGTGGACCTTATGCTTTCGAGGCAGATGTGGTTCCACAGAGCTAAATCCCTACCCCTATACTTAGGTTCAATGATGAACAGACACATGTGTAAAGGTGTGGCTGGACAAAAAGGGTGTGTCAATGAAGAAAATAAACCAGGGAGCACAGCACAGCCTGATTGTCCCGGTTCTTCTTGGTTTCTCTGTGTGATGGTCCTGCCCTCTGGGGATGGAGCAAGACACCTGTCATGTAAGGGTGACAGGATCCTTCGGGGCCAGATTTCACAATGAAAGATGGAAGAAAGTCAGAGGTTGACCTTTCTGCTTCTGCTGTTTATTTAGTTTCCAAAGTGCCTCATATGGACAAGTGAGTTCTAAACCCCAACATTGCCATCACACTTGGCACACAGGGATTGGGGTGCACTGAATGAAGGCAGTATTTATGCTCGTTTTCAAGATGGGAAGAGGCACAGAGATGGGGTGCAAAGGGCCCTGAAGAGAGGGGAGCTGGCTCAGCAGACATGACTGGCTGTGGTATCAGAGACATGCACTCCCATCCACAGAAGACAGTGCATCTGCGGAGACGAACTGAAGGAATCCAGGGCAGTGACAGAGAGCAGACCAGAAGGGCCTGTGTAGTCTGCCAAGGAGCTGAGGTTGGGTCTTGAGGCCACACAGAGTCTTTGCATCGCTCTCCTTCTATGTGGCATAAAAGGTGGCAAGGTCTGCCCTTCTCTGGAAGCTAGTTTCTTAATAGCACCCATGGTCCCCTGGGTTTCCAGAACCAGGATCCTTGCCTTCCACGCAAGCCTGAATATGTTGGGTTTGGGTTGTTTGGGGGGGGGGGCGCAAGTACTCCTGTGAGGAATGGCTGGATGGCAGATGCCAGTGGCCATAGCAGCTCAGTGACTTGGAGATGCCCTCGAGCTGCCTCCCTGCAGGAGCTGACGAGCCATCAAGTTTCCATCGTAAACCTGAGCCCCATGTGTTTGCAATACGACCACAGAGACGCACAGGGGAGCCGGGTCCGGGGTGTGAGGCTTAGCTCTGGAGTCATCGCTTCCTCTCTCTTCCTGTGCATTTAGACATGGCTTATTTTGCTTTCTTAAAGTGACGGCGTGGAATAAAAGGGACAGTAATGAGTTCCAGATGCTTTTATTTTTCTCCGTCTATAATTGGAAACAAAAATATAGCATGGCTTTTAAATTGAAAGTGCCAGAGAGCGGTGATGCTTTCAGCTGTGGGGTTTAGCCGTGATTTAGAGCCCAGCACGAAACTGTGGTCCTCATCACCGCAGCTCGTTGGCTCACACAGCTCCCTGCAGACCAGGCTCCAGCTTTATCTCGGAGCCCGAATGAGCTTCGTGGTGAGTCCTATTTTCAGAAACTCTAGCACACGAAACTCAAACACACAAAGCAGACGGGCTCGGGTGGGGTGAGCAGCCACACATTCAAAGGGCGATTGTTTCGAAGAAGGTCTCAGAGCAAGCCTCATGTAACTGACGCTCCCTCGGTGCATGTAAAAGTTTCCCCACACATCGTTAATTTCTGGGGAAAGGGACAAAGAACCTTCTAGCCCAAGTCTTCCAGGCGTAAAGTGCCAAGAGAAGATCAATTAAGAAGTCAAGAGAACAGAATCTTGAAATATAAAGTATCTGAGGGACGAACGAGGCTGGAATTACGACGGGCTCGCTGGTGCACACTCCGCTTCGTGGTGGGGCTGTGTTTGCAGCGGGATCAGCCTCCGTGTGGGATAACGCGACCGTGCTGACCCCGAAGGAGACACCTGCTTGGTTTGGGCCGGAAGCGGTCAGCCTCCCAGAGCCCTGCGCGCCGCCCCTCGGACGGTCACTGCTGCAGTATGGAGCGCTCGGGAGGCAGGGCTGAGGTTCTGACTGTGGGAAACCAGTCCGCCCCCACCAACACGACACCACAAAAGCAGATTACGTTCCCTTTCGGGAGATAATCTTTAACACAAAGCAGATCCTGGCTCCGCGGTCTGACAGCAGGCCAGGAAGGAAAGATAAAGCTAAATGACCACTCCATCCTTAGATAATCCGCACGGCACAGGGGTACAAGCGGAATTTCTGGACTTGAGAGCTGAAATTTAATACAAATCCCCCACCTCTCAACCAGTGCAGGACAAACAGAGCTGCTCTCTAGGCCTCTGGGTTCCCATCCGTAGATTCCGCCGACCTTGGGTGGAAAGGATTAAGAAACAAATGGTCTGTGTGCCGAGTACTACAGCCCATGTCCCTCCCCATTATCCTCTGATCAATGTAGTATGGCAATGATTTACCTCGTATTTACCCTGCATTTGGTGTTACATGTGATTCGGAGTTGATTTGCAGTATAAGGGAGGATATGCAA
Source organism: Thryonomys swinderianus (assembly GCA_004025085.1). NCBI lineage: Eukaryota > Metazoa > Chordata > Mammalia > Rodentia > Thryonomyidae > Thryonomys > Thryonomys swinderianus. The sequence continues at coordinate 14,486 of PVIC010017001.1, forward strand.
ACACCACAGCGTTTTATGTAAGTGACCGAAGTATCCATGAATCGTGGTGCCCTTGCCAGGTCCCGGAACCCATCCCTGAGCAATCTTGAAAGATAATAGTAGTTCCGGTTCTCACTTGCTGTCAAGACTCTTAGTTGAATCCTGGCAGGCGACAGTGACTATTCTTCCCCACTGTCTCTTCTTCTCCTGCCTACGCATTAGCCTCCTACAGTCATGCTGATAGTTACCCCTCCCCCTCTGAGCTGCTGCTCACTGAGTGCCTGCTGCAGGGGGGTCACCTAACAGTGGCACAAGATAATGTCCGTTTTCACCCTCACTCTACAGCCTCCAGACGGTTCAGTCAGTTTCCAAGCCCCCAGTCTTCGCTCTGTGCCTCATCATCTAACGAGATCGCTCGGTGTTTCTTAACCCTTTAAAAATCCCACCACGGCTGAGGTCCAACCTGGACCTGTGAAGCGGAAGCCCGGGAGTCTAAGCCCTTGTCTTGAACCCACCTCTGCACGGTGGGTCTGAGAACCACTGCAGGGATTGGGGTGGGTGGGGGCAGCTGGTCCTTTTTGCTATGGGGGCTGTGGCCCTCCACTGCTGCCTCCCACTGAGTCTGAAAAAGAACAAGCAAACTAGAGGCACGTCCTTCACCTTGGTATCATCTCTGCCTTGAGTCTAGTGCCTTCCTAAATGCTAAGCGGGGACGACCAGACTTAAAGGAAACCCCGGGGTCTTTGCTCTTCTCTGTGAGAGCCAGAGGCACGTTTCTGGCTCCCTCCTCTGACCGCTGCTCCCGTTCTTTCTGAAAGGCTCAAAGGGCATCCACGGAAGTTATCCCCAGTTCCTCGGGGGACGCCAGCAAGCTTTCACCGTTGAGTTTAAAATATGCAGGGAAAGGGGAAGAAAACTTAAGCTCCTCACTTTTCACCATGCAGGGGAGAGCCAATCCTGGGGTGTTCTTCGCTTCTTTTCTTTCCAGAGGCTCAGCTACAACTTGTCTCCCGATCTTTGCCTTTCGTTTGGATCTCTATTGAGTGCCGAGTACGTCCATCCTCCTGGGAGTGATGGGAGGTGATCAAAGCAGAGTCTACGAGCTTTTGTGATTCCCACGGACGTGGGAGACTCTTCTGTCAGCCCAGCAGCTGTCTGAGGCATTGCTGGAACTGAACCTCTAAGCACAGCTCCAAACCCACTCTTCTCACACGGGCAAACTCACTTCATGTCAAGCCTCCCTTAGAAGGATGTGGAATGTGTGATTTTCTGAGAGCCGTCTTCCACGGTCACGCTTGTCTTCCTGGAATGTAGCTTAAGTAAATAATTGAGAATATGCTCCTATGACCAGCCATGAAGATGTTCAGGGCGGCATCATTTTTACTGGGAAAACTTTGGAACCAGCTTAATGGCCAATAACCCCGCACTGGGTAAATGAAGCGTGTCACTAATAAAAATCATCATGTATATTCTTTTCTGGAATATGGAAAGATATTTATTATATTTTAAATCCCCAAAGTAGATTCCAAGACAGCATGGATGTTATGATTTTTTTTTTTTTTTTGAGACAGGTTCTCACTTTGTAGTTCAGGCTGGCTCTGAGCTCACTATGTAGCCCAGGCAAGCCTGGAACTCAGCAATCCTCCTGTCTCTGCCTCCCGAGTGCTGGGATGACAGGCGTGAGCCATCACACCGGCACTGTGGTAGGTGGTATTGATGGCTGGTGGGCGTGAGTCTCCACGCCCAGCATTGTATGTGGTTACCGGGGATCGAACTCAGGACCTTGCGCTTGCGAGGCAGGCACCAGAACCACTGAGCTAACCCTCCGGCCCAAGGATGTTATGATCTTATGTTTGTATCTGAAAAGATATACACCAAACTTTTAATAATAACTATCTTTGGGTGGCGATAAAATGTCTGTGTCTTCTGCCTTTGAGTGTATTTTCTATACCTACTAATAAAGACTTTGTGGTTATAGGCAGTGGGTGCACATTTAACACTGGGGTATGAGTGAGGTTGAGCTTTTGAAAGTCAGGTGAGAGTGACAGTGAACTTAGTCACCATCTTCACTCTGTAGAATCTCCAAAGGCTTCAAAGTCATGTCTCTAAATGCATCAAATTTCAATCCCACCTCCTAACTGCCCTTTGCACCAACATGCAGGGCATGTGTGTTTTCATGACCCAAGAGAGAAAGAGAAAGGTGGTATTAGGCATCCAAAATGGGTGTGCTACACCTGAAGTTGCTTAAAAGGGCAGCAAATCACAAAGAGATGCAATGCAAGGTGCTGCTGAACTGAAAGTCAGATCTTTCTCTTCTATTGGCTTGGCCAGTGTTCTGGATCCTCCTTCTCTGACTGGAGTGATTGAAACAGAATCTATGTCACCTGTGGAGAGAGTCACAACTTCTTTTCTGATGAAGTTTGCAGACCATGGTTATGTGGTCCTCGTAGGCCTGCCGATACATCACCCCAGCGCTGTGCTGGGTCACGGAGGCTCTTGACTGACAGTTCTTTCTCTCTTCTCCTGTGACCTCCAGTGCGGTGACGCTGCCTGCATTCCACAGACCCCACCCAGAGAAGGGATGGCCTGGGGTCTCCAGCAGAGCATGCCCATCAGTGCCAGTGCCTTCCTGAGGAGGAAGGAGAAGGGCAGAGGCCAAGAGCATTACTGCAAAGTACAACAGCAAACTACTCCCATGAGCAAACTGTGTCTCACTGCCTGCATTTGTAAATTAAGTTTTATTGAATTCAGCCACATACATTCATTGTGCACTGTCTAATCGACTCTCACCTTACTATGGTGGAGCTGGGTAGTAGAGATGGAGACCACATGAAATGGAAGAGCAAAGCACATGTGTCTGACCCCTTATTGAATAGGTTATGGATTCCCCTCTCCAGTAGATGCTCCCCTACGAAAACCAGAAGACAGGAGCATGTGTCCCCCCATAATATTTCCGGCTACTGGAGACACACACTCCTGGTAGTCCTCTTTCTCTGGCCAGTCCAGCTTGGCTTCCTTCACCAATCTACCACATCTAAGTTCAGCAAAGACCCTTTCTTTACTCTTATTCCAGGGATTAGTCTGTGCACATCCTCTGTGTAGGTGTGACCAGAATCCACCCCAAGAATCTGAGACTAGAACTGGCCTCAAAACAGTAATGGTCTGTGTGGGGAAATTTAGGATGAAGACTTTTGCAAATATAGACAGAACTGTTGCAGTTAACAGTGATCACGGAGGACCAACATTCCTACGATATCCGTGGGCGTGCCACTCTAATGCTATCCCCTTCCTGCCAGCATTTACACGCTGTTTCTGTTGGTGAAAGTGTGGGTGACAGCCAGTTCCTACCATACCTGGCAAATCAGAGAGAAGCAGCCAGGGTCAAAACCTCACACTTGCTGCACAAGGTTGGGGCAGAAGCTTATCTCTGTTACTCTGTTTCCCCATCACAGATCCAGAGAAGGAGGCATATCATAGTTAGCACTGCCTGAGGAAGCTGCGAGAATGTTGTTTCTTGTCATTTGTTCTGTCTCTCAGAATAGAAGCGTTTCTTTAAAGTATTGTATTTACTCGGTCAAGTCCCTGCAAGGACTATCTTATCTCAAGGCTCTTCCGACATTTAGAAATTCCCCAACCGCTCTCAAAATACAACAGAAACCCACCTCCAGCCCTCTATCCCCACACGGCTGTGCCTGCGTCTCTCAGACAATGCCCTTCAGTAAACTCCGACTGTGCCAGAAGCCAGCAGCTCTCTCTAATGATGCTTAAACTGTTCTGTTATAGCAAGGGCTGTAGAATGTGTTTTTTTTTTTAAAGGAAAGCTTAAAATATAAATACATTTTTAAAAATGAGAAGTACACAAACACAGAGGACTGGTTCGAAAAAAGATGCTACCACATTTTTAGAAGCTGGGTTTTTTTTTTTTCCCTTAGCTAAGGAGTGTAATTCCGTTTCTGTAAATCCCAGTCACCCTTCTCTCACCAAACTTCAGCTTAGCATCTTGCGCTTCTGAAATGCCAAAGCCTGCTGGCTATGATATTTATGAGGGAGAACTGATGCGAGTTTCTGGTTTTGGCAAAGGGAAAAAATAAGGAATTCTCCTCTGAGTGGGCCTCTCTCTGCATCCCGCTTAGCCGCGGCCGGCCCCAGGCACATGTGCGCAGCACATGTCAGTCTTGCCTCTGAACACAGCGAATGAATCATGCTTCCTGGTTCTGCTCAGGGGGCATTTTTGATCATGCCATTCCTCCAACATGTAAAGCAGCATTTGATTTTCTGGGAGGGAGGTAATGGTTCTTTTCCCCAGTAAAATAGGAACAGTGAACATAACCGATACCCACTGAAAGGACACAGGGAAAACAAACTGAAAAATGACCACTGGACAAATTCCCTTCCATGGGAGCTTCCAGATCCCTCTCCTGTGGACTGCGGGATGGTGGCAGCCTCCTGAGAAAATGAGGTCATTCCTTCCCCAAACAAGCGTGTTTTCCAAGCCCCTCATGTGCCCAGAACTCCAGTGCACCCGGGGTTGTGCAGAGATCAGAGCGAGAAGGGTGTGCACAGTGTGTTTGCCTCTAAAGAAGCGAGTCACTCCTAATCCCTTGGAAATCATAATCCCAAGAGGAGACTGATTTCCAGTGACAACTGTGTACATCAGTGGCACTTTGGGGCATTACATATACCGGGCACTTACTGCCTCTGGTTTATACTTTGGTTACCCTAAGACTTTTAAGGGAGTTAAAGGAGCTCTGAGGAAATGAGACTGATAGGTCCAAAGTCTGCTGGAACTCCATTCCTCCAGAGACCCTCCAATTTTGACTTCAAAGCCACTTAATCTCCTCATCCCATCTCCAAGGATGACTCTGGAAGTGTTTGGGGTCTCCAAGGTTCCAGTGGAATCTTGAGGTACCCAAACTCCAATCTACTACAGGAGTCTGCATTTTTGATGGATAGGTCCCTTGGATAGGAAGTAAAAGAAGAACAGACCTTGAAACCCAAGAGTATGAGGGGGGCTCTCGTGGATATGCAGCATGTTTGCTCCCTGTGGGGCCTCAAATTCACGGGGCTGCTGGTGTGTGCCTGCAGGGAGGTCAGAGGGAAGTGTAGCCGGCAGCCCACCCAGACTGTGCTGGAGGGTGCAGCGCTGGAGAGGCCAGGGTGATGGAAAGAAGTGGATATGACAGCTACAGAGAAGGAGGCATCTTCTTGTTTATAGGTGATACCTGAACTTTACAAAAAAAAAGAAGAGTGTGTGGAAACAGGAAGTGAGCATAAAGAAGAAATGTCCTTCAGGGAAGGGATGGAAGGGGGAGGGGGCAGCAGGACATGGCCCTGATCCCCACACACCACAAGAACCCTGGTATGTTGGGAGACATGAAGGTATACTGGGAAGGAGCTCACGAGGAGTTGGTAAAAGAAATCTAGGCTCAGGAACCCCAGAACTTGCTACTGCTCTGAAGAAAACCCCATGTTTGTGAGTGTTTATAACTCAGTCCAAACCCTGACTCCACAACCCTCACAAACACTTTAGTCTCATCCATCTTAGTGTCCCTTGTAATCCTCACCAGCTCACTAATCAAAAATCAAATCAAATCAAAATAAAATCAAATTGAATCAAAAATAAAAGATGGTCTGTGGAAAGGAATTACTGGCTGAAGCTTTCACCATCTTTTAAGGGGGTCACACACAGTCCTGGTCTGAGGGATAAATCCCAGTTCTCTTCCTAGGGAGGCTGGCCCAACACCATGGGCACCCCTGAGATACCACTTGGACCTCTCATCTCTGTTGTTACTTTGCATATTTCTATTCTGTCATCAGGCTCAGGTGGAATTTTCTAGAACATTCATAATAGGCAGATTGTTAAGAAGCCCCCTGAAGCACAGGCCAGAAGGATCCCATGGCAGCTTCTCTTGTTTCTACTCACAGATGCAGGGTGATTAGGGTTCAAGCTTTCTTCCCCATGGCAACTTCAGAGCCATGGCTACCCAGTGAGAGTCTTTCTTCTCCTCCTCCTTCCACAACCCACAGATGCAGCCTCAAGAAAGACTGTGAATCATAAGAAAGCCCCCCCATGGCCCATGGGTTAGGACACAGGTAGTCTTGCACTTGACCCTTTCCTGTCTCCCAGGCAAGAAGGTAACCAGAAGGGAATTTAGGGGTGACAGGAGAATCAGATCACAAAGCATCTCCCAGGGAAACCCTACCTGATTTATACACAGTGTTCCATAAAGATCTTCACATTTAAGAGAGGGAAGAATCTATTCTTGCTATTTTGGCAAGAAATTAAACATCCAAAGGGAAAGAAAACACACACCTCTTGCTTTACTTGTGTTATTGAGAACGCGGCTCCCACAATCTATTCTTAGCTGTTTTGAAACAAATGCCCACAGTTACTTTAATGTTATTTCTGCTTCATTAAGAAGGTCTGAGAGTCTTGGTCTGCCTTTTCCATGGCAGCCAGTCTCCTCATCTTTCTCTTGATGCTGATCTTTCACTCAGGCAATACATTGTATTTAAGGGAAGAGCTCAGTGTGGGGATTTAGACAGATTTAGGCATGAATCTTGGTTAAGTCTTTCAGCAAGTTACTTCTCTCAGAGTCTCAGTTCTCTTTTCTTTAACATGGTCAAACCTGACCCTATGGGATAGAAGCTGTGTGACTCTGAGACAGTTACTTGCTGTAACACCACTGGTTCCTCTTATCTGAGATGTGAGATAAACAGTGGTACTTAGCTCAGAGTTGTTGCTAATATTAACCCGAGTGCCGGGATTACAGGACTGAGTCACCAAACCCAGCATTTGTGGTATGTGGTACTGATTGCTGGTGGGCATGAGTCACCACGCCCGGTATTGTTGTATGTGGTTACCAGGGATTGAACCAGGGACCTTGCACTTGCTAGGCAAGCACTGGAACCACTGAGCTAAATCTCCAGCCCAGACCTTTCTTTAAATAATTGAATATGGGCCGGGAGTGGTGGCTCATGCCTGTCATCCCAGCACTCAGGAGGCAGAGGCAGGAGGATTGCTGAGTTCAAGGCTGGCCTGGGCTACATCGTGAGCTTAGGGCCAGCCTGAACTACAAAGCGAGACCCTGTCTCAAAAAAAAAAAAAATTAAAAAATAATTGAATATGGTAATAGTGACACTGTCAGGCTTTCCAAGCCAGAATATCATTTTGAGGCTGTGTAAAGACATTGATCTCACTCCAGAAAGATGAGGGGCCCTATAGGCCTAGGCTGGGGTGCCCAAGTGGAATTAATGCCAACTATCTGATTTGGGTAGAACTTCTCACAAATCCCTTAGTGCTCATAGTCACTTGTGTTCCTGAATAAACCTGCTAGTATTGTACAACTTGCAAGTTGCACAGATATCTTCAGAGATGAGGCAGGAGATTAGGGCCTGGCCAACCAGCAGAACTAGTAGGGATGACCTGTCAATCACAGAGATCTAAGACACATGTACAGAACATAGTTCCCTACCTCTGCACCTGGAACCAAGCAGAGAAGGCTATCTTCCATTTTCCTGGCTCCAAAATCAAATGGGCTCTTGATAGGGCAGCACAGATCTTATGTAACTTCCAAATATGAAAGATAGAAAAGACCTCTGCCATTAACTGTATGGTCACTGTAAATTCTCTCACTGCCCCAATGCATAGACCATACTTCTTTTCTTACTTTCAATAAATGTAACTCCTCACCACCTTTTTTGTATGTCTTGTCCTATTCTTGATCAGGACACCAAAGACCTGGAGTCTACTCAACCCGAGAATCTGGTATAAAAGAGGGATCCCTTTGGAAAAGCTATTCAATTCAACATAGGCACCTAGAGATAATTTTAAGGGAATACTGAGTGCCAAGGATCAGAATAAGATGTCATCTTGGTATACAGGGTGCTGATCCAGATGTCCCAGTCCAGTTTGTGATGCTGTCACAGAGTGCCCGAGACTCAGTCATTTATAAACAAAAGGCATTTATTTCTTACTGGGAAGCCCAAGGTCAAGGTGCCTATACCTGGGGAAGACTTTCTTGCTTTGTTTTCCTATCATAGAAAAGTGGAGGGGAAAGTGGGCAGGAGAGACACAGAGCAATGAGGTTAACAAAAAGAGAATGACATTTGTAATCACCACCTAAATGCTCATTACACTCTGCTACAGTAGAGTTTAAGTTTCCAGCGCATGAACTTGGGGGACACATTCAAATCATAGCGGCAGGACTGTAAAATATTTTGAGGCTCCAACAACGAAGCACGTGACTTGAATGGAAAATGCTCCTACTTGACTTGCAGCTGGGGCTGAGAGTGGACAGGGAAACCCACATTGTATCATTAGGGTGGATCGCACGTTGCTGCGAATAGCTCACTTCTGGAATTCCAGTCAAACCTCATCCCACACCTGTGTTGAAGACCGTGGAACCCGGGAGACTTTTCCCCAAAGACGGGGAAGAAAGGAGCTGAGTCACCCCCATAATTCCTTGGCTCCTGTGTCAGCTGCATCACAAGTCACCTGGGAACTCAGCGAGCTAGAATGGCACACACGGTTAGCGCTCACCAGGCCACAGGATGTTTATCTAGTCTCCTCGGCTCACCAGCCACCTGCGGTCAGCCCAGAGTCCGGGGTGGCTCTGCTCCCCTGGGCTGCCCGTGTTTAAGGTCAGAGCTGCAGAGACACGGGGAGAATTTGGCCTGCGAGAAGGTGGAGTTGCAGGCCTTTTTGTGATTGATTGTCCTCAGCTTCTTCCCAGGGGGACAGAGTCTACAGCCCCTTGATGTCATAGAGGGGTCCAGGAGATTCTGCCCTGTTGGTCTTAAGACACAGAGCCATGTGGAACATGTTTCCTTGTACATCATTCTTCCTCAGTTGTCCAGTCTGCTGTAAAAAAATAATATAACAAGAAAAAGTATTCCTCACAGCTCAGAGGTTGGAAGTTCGAGATCAAGGCACCAGTAGATTCAGTGTCTGGCCCTGGCCCGTTCCTGCATAGACCGCCGTCTCGCGCTGTACGGAAGGGGTGAGAGTTTCCACGGGGCCCCTTTACCTACACACAAGTCTGTCCTAAGCCTCTGCTCTCACAGCCTGGACTTCGGGCCCCTCCAAGACCAGTACCTGGACATTGCGTTTCACTTGGGCGGGCACAAATATTCCATCCTCTACCTGGTGTACCATCTCTCCAACTAGTGGTTCCTTCGATCCTTCAAGTTCTCAGCAGAAATTCCCACGGATCGGCTTTACTTTCCCTTGCTCGGTCTCCTCGCTGTCCTCTCCCAGACAGCCCCGGGACAGCCTCACCCTCTGGTCCACAGCCATTTGTGCCCGGGAACTCTCCCTGCAACTGGCTTTGTCCATGTCCAGCGGTGGAGCCCGGCTCTCAGTCCAGAGTCGCAGGTAATCTACACCCTCCCAGTTCTATTCTCCGCCGAAGATCCCTTCTCTCCCTTTGAACTTTCTTAGAGGTCCAGACTCTCAGAGTCAGCTCCTTGGGGTCCCAGACCTCGGGAATTCGCCTCACTCTTTCTTAGATGTGAAATGCTTTGATCACAGATTCTGAAGCCAGGTGTCCTGGACCCTAACCGTGGCTGTTCCATCGCCTGCTGACTGTGTCATTGGGCTATTTACTTACTTATAAAATGAGAAAAGTGTTGACGTGTCCGGGAGTTACAGTGAGTATCAACTGAGCTAATGTTTACGGTTCCTAGAATACAGCAAAGGTGGTATGTGTGACATGCACTGGTCACTGCACCAGGCTTTGTGCCGTTTGTCACTGTGAATGTGACAATGGCCTCTTCAGTCAAAGTTGTCAGGAGGCTACCCTTTTCCTGGTTGGTGCTTTGTTATTGTTATTATTGAATGTCCGCTGAACCCCCTCTCATATCTTTACCCAAACATCTCTTTCATGTCTTCCATATCTATTGTCAGTGCTAGATACAGAGGATTAAAAATCCCTGGGCTGTGGCCTTTGTGCTCATAGGACAGGCTATTAAACAAATGCTCTAAGGATCCCCAAAACAATAAAAGCATAGCAAAGGGTGATAAATGGCCCTTTGGTAAGGGAAGTAAGATGTTATATAATTTCAGAGTGAAAGCAATGACCATAAATTTTTTAGTGTTCTAAGATGCTGCAACAACAAATTATGCTGGGGTAACCAGGCCATTACCTGGGGCTTACAAATATTTCAGTTCCACATCACTTGGATTTTGACTCTAACTGGATCTGACTTGTATTTAGTGGCTCCATTTCCTCAGGGTTGAAAAAGAGGTCACATCCTTCAGGAACGGGGTTTGACAGCAAGCTGCATTTCCTCTCTGCAAACCACTTAGGCAAAGGAAGACTATCACATGCCACTGGATATAACTAGGTATTTTTATAGCTTGGATAGTGGGCCAAGTTTTTATAGTAATGGAATTTTTTAAAAAAATTAATCTATATTTCTATTAAAGAAGTAGACCTAGTTTTTAAAAGTCTCACCATGTTAACGTGTTCATATCAAAACAGCAGCCCCCTGGTCTACTCCTCCTCCTCCTCCTTTTAATTCCCTACCTGTGGAGGCAACCTGTCTGACGTGGTTTGAATGTCCCTCCAAAACACACGTTGAAATTCAGCTGCCATTGTCTTAGTATTTCACAGGTCATTAAGTTGGAGGGTCCATGCTCTTCATGGATTAAGGCTGCTGTCACAGAGGCGGGTTAGTTATCGTGAGGAGGGGCTGTTCTAAAAGCAAGTTCAGCTTTCTTCAGCTCCCACTCTTCTGCGCTCCGCTCTTTGGCAGCATGAGAGCCCTCCCTGTGTTTTGATGCCACACAAAAGCCCTGACTGGAGCGTCCTGACAATGGACTTCCAGCCTCCAGAACCGGGAGCGATCAATTTCTTTTATGAATTACCTAGGCTGTAGTATTTTACTGTAGCAACAGAAAATGGGATAAGATTACTTCCAAATCGGGCCGGAGGGTTAGCTCAGTGGTTCCGGCGCCTGCCTCGCAAGCGCAAGGTCCTGAGTTTGATCCCCGGTAACCACACACAGGCTGGGCGTGGAGACTCACGCCCAGCAACAATCAATACCGCATACCACAATGCCGGACGTGGTGGCTCACGCCTGTAATCCCAGCACTCGGGAGGCAGAGACAGGAGGATTGCTGAGTTCGCGGCGGCTTGCCTGGGCACCATAGTGAGCTCAGGGCCAGCCTGAACTACAAAGCGAGACCCTGTCTCAAAAGCAAAAAAAAGATTACTTCCAAATCTTCAGATATTTCCTATGGCATTTACCTCTGTGTATCTAAATAATATATATGTGCTGTTATTTCCTGATTTCTCAATTTTGCATGTTTTTATACCACACTGCTTGCCCTATGACCTATATTTCCTCTGCCTTCTTAGCCTTCCACCATACACACACACACACACACACACACACTTATGTAACAATGTTTGGTCAAATCAGTAAGCAAGAATTGTATTATTGGGCTGGAGGGTTAGCTCAGTGGTTCCGGCGTCTGCCTCACAAGCGTAAGGTCCTGAGTTCGATCCCCGGTAACCACATATAATGCTGGGCGTGGAGACACGCCCACCAACAATCAACACCGCATACCACAATGCCGGACGTGGTGGCTCACGCCTGTAATCCCAGCACTCGGGAGGCAGAGACAGGGGGATTGCTGAGTTCGCGGCGGCTTGCCTGAGCTCCATAGTGAGCTCAGGGCCAGCCTGAACTACAAAGTGAGACCCTGTCTCAAAAAAGCAAAAAAAAAAAAAAAAGAATTGTATTATTTTTACCACGTAAAACCAGTCACATCTGAACCATATAGTTGAGCATAATTGCTCTTTCCTTCCATATAGTATTACTTTTTCTAGAATTAATAATTGTCTTGTTTTTCCATTTGCTTAACTTTCACTGTACCTTCCATTAATTAATTATCCCTGCCAGAGTTTAAAATTTCTTTGAATACTGGTATGTGGAATTCCTTTTTTTAATCTTAGATACACTTTTTCTGGACCATTTCTGAATTTGCCTCTGGAAAGACTTTAGACTGTGACTCTGTCTTTCTTGTACTCATTTTAGGATTTCCCTTAGGATCTCTCAAGATTACCTTCAATTCTTCCCATGGTGGATTCCTTATTTTCTTGAATTTATAACATCTTTTAGTTTTTTATTTCTTAGTTTTTGGAGGGCATATTAACAAGAAGAGTTTATAACTATCAAAAAATAATTTTTCTTTACCTTTGTACTGGATTGTCAAGTTGGCTGGTTTAAAAATTTTAGTTTACAGATTGTAGTTTTAAAAATCTTGTTCCATTTTTTTTCCAGAGACCCTCATTGCTACTGAGAAGTTTGATGCTCTTTTGATTCTAAATCTTCTATATAAGGTCTTTTCCTCTCTGGATATTTAGGATATTTTCTTGTGCTAGCTTTTCAAATATCTCACCATGGTTTGCCTTGCTGTGAGTCTGCTTTCTCTCTTTGTATTTGAAAGTCATATAACCCTTCCAACCTGGAGAGGAATGCTTTTAGATGTGGAAACTTTTCCTTTATTTTTTTCTTTCTTAACACCTTTTACTATATGTTTTCTCTTTGTGCTTTTTTTTTTGAGCCTCCAAGATTGATTCATAGGTTCTGATCATCTTTTTTTCTTTTTTAAGTTTTTGTGTGCTAGCTCTTTTTTTTACTGTGAAATTTAAAAACTTTCCAGTCTTATACTATGAATATCTTAGACCTCATTCTACGTTTTAGAAATATTCTACCCTTTTTTAAGTATAGGTTGTTCATTTCAAATACATAAGAATCTTCCCATCTTTCTGAGAAGAGCTTTCAACAATTTTGTTTTATGCTTTTTTTTTCCTGCTGTTGCTACTATCTTTTTCCTTTGGGTTCCTTTTGTATGTTGACTTTTTTGTTTGTCAATTCATGCCAGAAGTTTTCCTCAGATGACTGATGACTCTGCTTGTCCTTTTCATCAAAAGTGAAGAATATGGGGTGGTTTTCAGGGTAACGAAATGTTTTAGAACTAGATGGAAGCAGCGGTCGCATAACACTGAGTGTACTAAACATCAGTGAATTATTCACCTTAAAGTAGCTATTTCTATGTCACTGAATTTATCTTTTTTTTTTTTTTTTAAAAGAATAGCCCAAAACTGCACTGCAATTAGAATCTCTGTTGTGTAAGGATAGTATCATTCATTGTTAGAGGTCCCGGAGGTACTGACCCAAAACTTTGCTGTCTTTCTAGAAACATCTTCGTGTTAGTCTCTGTAGACCTTTCCCACTAGATAGTTCAGTGGCCCAGAGCGGAATCATATTCTAAACTTCTTGCTGAGTTGGGCTGTCAGTCTGAATTGCAGTTTTGTGAGTCTAAGAGGAGTAATGAGCTCCCTGCCAACCTTCATCCAATCTCCCTGGTCTTGGTGTGTTTTCATCCCTCTCTAGTGTCCTCTTAATATCTCTGCGATCACGAGCACCTGGGTTCAACCTTCCCAGAGAGTAAATGTGCTGGGGGCTAGGAGCTCTTCTTTGTGTTGATACTGTTTTCAGCTCCATATGCCTACTGTCCTGGGTTCTTGGACTTTCCCATTTTGAGACTTTTCAAATTCCTACTTTCTATTCCGTATTCAGCCCCTATCCCTTTAGGCTAGAAACTTAGATCTCTTCACGCTGCTGATCATATTGTGCTTGTTTTTTCTTCCAAGCACCAAGATGCCATCTTTTTGGCTTATGAAATTCCTCTGAGAGGGCAGCATGGTGAGGTGTACAAATGCAGGACTCAAGACCGAGGTCTTCGCTACGCCACTCTGTCGCTCTTTGGCTGTGACTAGGTTACTGAATCTCTCTGCATTCCCAATTCGTAAATATTTTTGAATCTATAAAATGGTGGATTGAAGGAGGAAACCCTTTCCAGTGTTCAAATCTGCCATGTGAGCAGGAGCCTTTCAAAGATCAGATGTCAGGCCCTTTGGGAGTGGAGAATTACTAGGAGTCCCTTTGAGATCTGGTGTGTGGCCATTTAATCTTGCCCACACCTTTGGAACAACATTTTCAGCCAAAGATATAAAACTCTTGAGAAGTAAGTGAATACTTGAAACATAAGATGATCCCTAAGGGGTAGAAGTATTGAATAGGACAGATGCCTGGAATTTAGACTGCTGACTGAAATTGATACACCTTAAATGTTCATGCATAAAGCATTCTACAAGTTCCCTCTTTTCTTCTCTATTCAGTGACCCTTCTCCTTCCTAGGGTCACTTTTTGCTCTCCCCAGCTTCACACACCCCGATTGCAGCACAAACTAGAAGATCGGCAGAGCTCAGGCATCAGGGTCTCATCAGCATTTCAGAAAAGCCCAAACAAATCAATGAAGCAAAACGACTATGAATATTCTAATAAGATTTCCATTTGCATACAGAACCAAGTAGTGTACAGATGGCCTGGAGGCATCTGGAGGCTAGAGACAGGCAGTTAGCAGCTATGCAGTTTCCCTTGAGATGTTAAAAAAATGCAGATTCCTTTAAAGCTGCCCCGAGAGTCCAGGCGACAGCCAATGAGACTTCGCCGTTAGCGTTAGAAAATAACCATAGGAGGTAAGTTGGTATGGTTTGGGCTTCAAGACTCTTGAAAGAAACTTGTAGTTATACTTCTGAAGTGACGCCCTCCTCATTCTGTACCTGCCTTTCTCACTCCCTTTGCTTCCCTCTCTCCGCAGAGGTCTCTTCCTGCCTTTCTTCCCCACATGCACCTCTGAGGACCCCCGGAATCTTAGGAGTCAGCCTCCCCCGTCCGGCTGCCCTTCTCCTCGGACTCCTGGCTGCCCCGCTTACTGACGGTTCAACCTCTCAGCTGTCCAGAGTCAATTCCTTTGCTTTGCCAGTTATCTCAGACCGTTTTCTGTTGTTATAAGTGAATTCCATGGACTGGGCAATGTATTGAAAACAAAAATAGAAATTTCTTTAGCTTGTGATTCTGGGGTCCAGAGAGTCAAAGACTGTGCTATAGGTTTCGGCTCAGCATCTGGTGAGGATCTTCTTACTCCATGGTAACACGGTGGAGGCATCGCAGGGTGACACACAGAACAAGCACGCTAGCCCGGGGGTCTCTTCTTCCTATAAAGCTATTATGGGGATAGAACCTGGAAACGCACATGCATGACCTCACCTATCCCTAATTATTTCCCAACGGCCTCACCCTTCCAAGTACCATTAGCGTATGAGTTTAGGGATTAAGTTTTCAACACATCAACTTTGGGATACGTTCAAATCATGTCAGCCAAGTTCATCCTCCACTTGGAAAGTGAGGCTGTGGAGGCTGTTGAGGGCAGACCCGGGGGAGCGCGTTGCTAGGTGGGCTTGTGGGGGTCCCCTTGGGGGAGTGAAGGCCATAACTTAGTCTGCCAAGCAGATTCTTGCTGTGTGACATGCAAAGAATTGCAGGATGCACCAGCGGTCCAGAGGCAGATGAGCTAGGCAGAGTTAGAAAGTAAGAGAGAAGAGGACTCTAGCTGAAGTGACTGGAAGCGTCGCTCTGTTCGGAATGGCCAGTGTTCATGGACTGGCTGAGGTGCCTTAGGGTCCAGTAGGCCATTTTCTCGCTGTTCCAGGGGAATCCTTATGGCTTTCGGAAGATTTGCTTCTGTGAGAGGATCGCTCTTGCTTGGGAGCGGGGCTCCTGCAGTTCTGTCTGTTGTGGGGTGGCTGCTTCTGCCCGGGAGGAGCTGCTCTCACGGTTAAGTGGCCTGCACGGCTCCACTGGTCTGAAATCTGAGGCGCCTGGCGACTTGCACAAGTCCAGGCACTGCTGGAGGTGGAACTGGATGTCGCAGATGCTGGCCACTGGGTGTACTTTCAAACCGTGAAAATGACGTCAGTTACTGTTATCTTCACGTCCTCGGGCTTGACAGAAAAGGGGTGAGATCCACTAGGTGAATTACAGATAATAAACCTTGCACTACAGTGCTCGCTTCGGCAGCACATATACTAAAAACCTTGCACTACAGTCACTCAAGTGATTACCAGGTGCACTCTGACCTAGAGTGGGAATCAGGGGGACAAAAGATTGCATTTCCTTGTCTCTTTTTTACCCATCTTTCTTTCTTTCTTTCTTTCTTTCTTTCTTTCTTTCTTTCTTTCTTTCTTTCTTTCTTTCTTTCTTTTTTTTTGAGACAGGGTCTCACTTTGTAGTTCAGGCTGGCCCTGAGCTCACTATGTAGCCCAGGCAAGCCTCAAACTCAGCAATCCTCCTGCCTCTGCCTCCCAAGTGCTGGGATGACAGGCGTGAGCCACCACGCCCGGCACAGTGGTATGTGGTATTGATGGCTGGTGGGCGTGAGTCTCCACGCTCAGCATTGTATGTGGTTACTGGGGATCGAACTCAGGACCTTGCGCTTGCAAGGCAGGCACCAGAACCACTGAGCTAAATCTCCAGCCCCCATCTTTATTTCTTATATCCTACTTCAACAGGACACTGTCCTGCGTCACCAAGGAAAACAGGGGGATTCAACCTACACAGTCGTGTCCAAAGGGACTATCAGGTACAGGATGGATGGGGACTGGCCCTGCGTGTTCAGGTCCTTTCTGCTCTTCTCATTGTGGCTCTAAAAACCTGATTTGTTTACTTCGTATCTTCCTTTTTCCTCTCTGGGGTGAGCTCTCACATCTCCGTTTTATCTGAAAAGAGCGCCGATGCAGACTGTGGGACAGGATCTCATCATGTAAAATTGTACTGTCCTCTGCACCCGGCAAAGCCATGTGGTCTGATACCTTTCCAGCGGCCTGAAAGGTGGAAGGAGCTGTTCCACTTCCTTTGATAAGTTAAGCTGTGTCCATCCTTTTTGCCATCTTTGATAAATTATTAGGCTCCTGAGCTGCTTTTTAAAAAAGAAGGAGGAGGAGGAGGAGGAGGAGAAGAAGAAGAAGCATACATTTCTACAAACCTGAACCTAAAAGAACCCTGGCATGCTCATCAAAAATGACACCAGAGCTTGGGCCCAGAGAAGAAATGGGAATCCAGCTGGATCTCCTTGGAAACGTCACAAGGCTTCCTGAGGCCCTGTGGTCAGGCGGGGAAGCACCTGGGAGTCAGCAGATGGACATATGTGTCAGAGCTAATTTGCCGTGCGATGTTGAGCCATTAATCTCTACTGCACTGTTTCCTCATGTGAGTAGTCTGAAAGCACATAATGAATCCTGAGATGAATCCGTGTGGCATCTGAGATCTAAGAAATGGGTAGCCGGGTCCACAGAACTTACCCCAAGACAGGGTGAAACTGGCTGGTCCCGATGCCTTCGTTTCTTTATTTCTCACTTTTTGCTATTAATGCTTCCCAACAGCCAAGTTGGAAGATGTTTAATACTTGTATATTTTGGTTAAACGTTTCCCTTGCTACTTGCATCATCAGCCCCTGACCTAGCTGTTATTATAGCTCTCAGTTAGCTTAGGTGAGTCACCCAACATCTCATACAACTGGGAGCTGGCAGAGCGTTCCCCTCCCAGTTCGTCCGACTCCCCAGACAATGTCTTGGTTCCCTCCCAACACAGACAGGAGCATCTTACTCTTAAGAAGTTTTTAAACCGGCTGAGGAGGGGTAAGTTGGATGAATTGTTATTCCCTGTCTCAGAACGCAGGGGCTGTTGGATCTGCCAGGCCAGGGAGGTGCCAACCCTGGTTATGTAACAGCCACTGCCTTTCCCAGGAAGCCCGCTATCCTCGCAGCGTCTCGGCTTTGAAAAGTGCACTGGGAATGGTCTGCTGGATATTTCGGGCCAGATCTGTACCTGGGGAAATTATCTGAGTGATTTGAAAGAGCTTTTTAAAGCCCACCAAGCAACTGTGATGAGGCCGTGCGTCATCCGAGACGTCACTTGCTTCTCAGAGGCTCCCAGTCGCGCCTGCACATGGCAGCTCATTAGCCACTAGGCCAGACAGGAAGCTAAAGGACCCTGTGCTCAGCTCAGATAAATTTAAAAGGACCCAAGAGCTTCTACTATTAAGCCAACAGGCTCTGAAAGAGGAAAAGAGATCTTGTTGCACTCAGCTGTGGGCATCTGGGGTTGCCGGAAAGCTGCAATGTCAGGTGACTGCCGATGTTTAAGAAATGATCTCAGGCTGGGGATGTAGCTCAGTGGGGCTGCACCTGCCAAGGGCAAGGTTCTGAGTTCGATTCCCCAGTACAAAAACAAAAACAAAACAAAAACAATCTATTGAGGGTTAGAGGAGAAGAAAGTAGAAATCATAGGACCTGGACCTCAGTTACTAACTACGCACAGGACCTTGAAACAATTACCTCTCCTCTTTCATCCTTAGTTTCCTCATTTGGACAAAAACACTCTGTAACCAAATGGTGTGTTTCGCTCTGCTGCTGGTGAACAGAGGCTACCTTCCTCCCTGCAACCAACACACTAAAGCAAGAGTACTTTCGCTGCCCTGTAAAATTTGCATCCAGATGGGATTTATAGTTGGAGACTTCTAAACACGTTGTGACATGGACTGAATGCTTGTATCACCCCAAATTTGTATATTGAAATTCCAACCCTCAACTCCATGGTACTGAGAGGAAAAGGAGGATATGAGGACAAAACATACTCTTTGGGGTGGGGATTTAACTCAGTGGTTCTGGCTCCTACCTCACAAGCACAAGGTCCCGAGTTCAATCCCCAGTACAGAAAGAAAGAAAGAAAGAAAGAAAGAAAGAAAGAAAGAAAGAAAGAAAGAAAGAAAGAAGGAAAGAAAGAGAGAGAGAGAGAAAGAAAGAAAGAAAGAAAGAAAGAAAGAAAGAAAGAAAGAAAGAAAGAAAGAGAAAGAAAGAAAGAAGGAAGGAAAGAA